>VXBX01006396.1:311544-393831 GCA_013400415.1 Scytalopus superciliaris
TCTTTAACTATATGGTTTGGGTTTTTAATGTCCTTTTTTTTTTTTTTTTTTTTAAACTGAGTACTGATCTTAGAAAGTAAAACTTGAGTCTTTAATGTGTCTTCCCTTACCTGTTTAATACCAGTGAGGGTAATCTTGTATTTCGCCAAAACAACTAGTGTTTAGTTTCCAGCATTGCAGATAATTGGTGGTTTCTCTGAAAAGACTTGAACAATTACTTGGTATAGGAAAATGCCTCTAAAGAAGTTCTCTGTAAAATGAAAGGCAAAGGTGTTGAACCCAGACAATAAAACTTAGATCAAAGTAACCATCAGAAGGGGCCATGAGAGGAGCAGATTGTCCTTTAAGCTTCACAAGGTTGTGTGATACCTTTCTCTAATCAGATTTCATGAAGAAAGCAAAGCTATTCTTTCCTGATGTAATTCAACCGGAGCCCTCATCTAGATCAGCAGGAAAAGCACCTGCCTTTCTTGCTTTAGATTTGGTGATAGACCCCAGTGTTTGATGGGAGCTGGTTAATCCATAACCCAAGCATGTGCCCACAGCAACACCTGCCATGCAGGTGAGCTTTTCATCTTGTTAATACACAAATATAGTATAGATTTTTATATTAATCTCACACACACACACCCCCAATAGTGAATGTCATGAGTAGGAGAATTTAATAAAATGAGATCATAAATGTCCAATGTACTTTTTGTTGGGCAATAAAGTTGCCCACATGTTGTAAGTGAGGTCTGAAGTTGACTTGCTAGCTGAGGCCTTTCTAGGGTAGATTGCAGACTGAGAGAGGACATGAAAAAATGTTTTTCATGCTCTGCTTTTCCTCCCATTTTGTGCACTAGCCTTTCCTCCTTAGCTGTGTTTTGGGTTAGTGCCCACTGTAATATCTACTGCCATCAAACTCAGCACTTAGAAATTAGGCACATGTTTGAAACATCTGCTTGGTTGAGACCCTCCACAGTGATTATTAAGCTTTTGCCTCTGACGTTTTCCAAAGTCCTTGGTTCTCGTCTCATCTCCTGACTGACCCTGATTCAGTCCTCTGGAGATCTGTAAAGCAGGATCCTCTGCTTCCTGATTGTGCAGATACGGGAAAGTGAGGTGTGGGCTGAGGGCTCGGGTTCAGGCTTAAATAGTCAAAGACTCAATCATTGTGTAGGTGGCCAATGTGAAATTTGGGTCTGAAACACTTAATGTGTAGTTCTGCACCAAAGTTTAATGTGTGTGATTTCTGACTTGCATAGAGAGAGGTGTTACCTGGCTTTTCGCCACTCATGAACAGGTATTTGGGGAGGACCACATGTGGATTATTGAATGAGGAAGGGTTGAATTAAATCCCAGTCCCATACTGGTAAGATGGTGCTTTGGATAAAAAGGGTTGTGACCCATCAATGTATGTATGATGTATGAATCCCTCTGAGAGGAAGACAATTTCATTGTACAAGAAGGCATTTCACAAGATTTGTCCCAGCTATGTTAATTAGAGCTACATTTTCTGTGGCCACCAGCATGTTGGTGTGCCAACAGACTTGCCAGAAAGCAGAACTAATGTTTTAGAGAACATTGAGCCGTATCATTTTACAGAACAAACTCTGGATAGAGTATTTGTGAGGATCTAGCTCTGTTACTTTCTCTTCCAGCAAACTTAGCACTGGCTCGTGCTCTTGGGAGAGACTCTGAGGGAGTGTTACGGTGTCCCATGATCTTCCCTGGCAGTCCTTTTCCATGACCTTTGGAAATGTCTCCACTGTTAGATTATATCACTGAGGTACATACCATAGTCATCAAAACATGGGAAGTTATGTCTGTCTTGTATCTTGTAATGGTGTTCAGGCTCAAGTAAGATACATTGGGAGTACTTCACTGCAGTGCTGGGCTTACTGGTGGGATTAATGGGATGGAGGCCCCTGACGATTACATTGCCACTTATGCTTGAAGTAATTTTACAGAGTCACTGTCACAGCCCTGCAAAATCTTTCTGACTGTGTGATATCATCTGATTAATTGTGATGCAGAAATGAATACGCCTGTGCAAGATAGTGGCAGGTCAGACACAATGCTCTCAAAATAATTCTGAAGTAAGTTTTAGAAAACTGACTTATGTGACCTATCACAGAAGACACTGGGGGAGACACTGAGTCTGTTGACAGTGCTTAAGAAGGAAATACTCAGTGCAGGGCTCATCTGCAGAGCTTCCCAGTCACAGACCGGTGTTTCATGGGACCAACAAACAGGGGAGAGCAGGAGTTTTCCTTCCAGGTGCTGTCAGAACACTCTGAGACACCAGACTTGCTGAGGTCAGTAGGCTTTGGGTAGCAGGACATTACTGTGGGTGCATCTGAATGCTGGGGCCAGGGCAACTGAAAAGATTAAAATCCCTAATGAAGAAATAGTCTTCATTTTAGCTTTTCCCATACTATTTCTCTCTCTCTTTTTTTTTTCTTATTTGTTTTGGGTTTTTTTTTTGGTTGTTGGTTTTTTGTTTGGTTTTTTTTTTTTTTTTTTTTTATTGTATTTATTTGTGGTGTGGGTTTTTTTGGTTGGTTGTTTTTTGTTTGTTTTGGGAGTGGTTTTTTGTTTCTTTTCTGGGCATGAGAGGATGGATGTTTGTGTCTAGCCCGTGTTTTCAGCCAGCAGAGGGAGTTCAAGCCCCCGTTTTAGCCTGACCGTGCAGGCTGGGCTGTGTGATCAGCACTTCTGGATGCACTTAATGGAACATTCTCAGCATAGTTATGTGCTGGGGCCTGAATCAAGGGCTTGGAATACAATCGGGTTTTGTTTTTTAATGGTAAAATATAAGAAGATGCGTTTTGAGGCAGTGAATTATCAATAATACACATCTGTTTGTGCCAAAACGTTTTTATCTCTAACAACTTCTGCATTGTGCTTGCAGTATGAAAACGTGAAAGTGGCACTTCTTACAAAGTGCCAAATCCAGTTTTGTTGCCCCATCTGAATGAAATTTGGTTAAATACCACGAACTGCTAATGAATCTCAAAACAGTCTTTGAGAACCCCAGAGAGCAGCAATGGACAAAGCATTTTGGAAATAACTTCTAAATTTTAACACAGTGATTGCATTTTCTCATAGGCAGTTCTTGGGGAAAAAAGGTTAATTCTTCCTTTCTTTAGGTTTTTAGTGTATTATTCTACAACCTCTATGTTCTGGAGACATTCATGTTCTACATCTTGTGTGCCAAAATAGTAGTAGTAGTAGTAATAATAATAATTAAATAGGTGAAAATAAATCAAGCACTGCTGGGCTTCCTTTAAACCTGTAATTGTGGTTCCTCTGTGACAATAAGCTCTCAATTGAACAGCCAGGGTCTTTTATACCAGCTCAAGCTGATAGCTGAAAATGTAAACCACATTTTAAAGTAATTCATTGTATACACTGCTCTGACAAATGTTAAATTATACTAATTTGAGCAGATGCACATGTTGCAGCCCTAGAATTCTGGACAGATTCTTCAGAACTGAGCAGCTTGTGTCCAAATACATATTGACAAAAATTACTTTGCTAGTTTCCTGAATTTCTTTGAATTGTCACTCTACAAATGTATATTTTTATTGTAAGGAAAACTGAAGTGTTCAGACGTTTGAGGACTTAATTATAGGTGGGGTGAACCTCAGGATCCAGGTTACAGCATTTCCCTTTCTCACTTGAACCTGGTGGGCTTCCACTGGTGTTTATGTACCATGGCAAACTTAATTTAGATGTAGTTGTAAGGACTAAAACAAGTCATGTTTTTTCAAGAGACCAAAGAAAGGAACTAAGGAACTGAGTGAAATCAGTGAGGGGAATTAGCATGTCTGGCATTGACATAACACTGAGAAATCAATGCTTTGATCGACTGTAAAGCAGAACAGCTGTGAGAGGGGTTTGCTGGGCTTCCCTGGCATTATCTCTTGTGTAAAGGAAAGTACATTGTAAACCAGTAAAAATTAACTGCCAGAGCACAATGATGGCTTTGTGACCGGGAATTCAGATAAAGTTTTGCTGCTGTTGGCGGAATGATAAAAAGAATTGGGGCCATTTGCATACAGGTGAGGAGAGAGGCAGGGATGTCCCGTGTTCCACAGGGGCCAAGGCACCACAGGTATGCAAAGTGCTCGGGTCTAAGTGCTGCCTTTAGTTTAACTCGATTTTTTTTTCATTTTTCTTTTCTTTTCTTTTTTTTTTTTTTTTTTTTCTTTTTTTTTTTTTTTTTTTTTTTTTTTTTTTTTTTTCCTTTTTTTTAGATAGGAAAAAAGNTTGAGATAGGAAAACAGGGTCCTGGGAAATGGGCAATCCCGGGAAACGTCATTGGGTGGCAGCAGAGCATTTGCCACGTGCCGTGGCATCCCAGCAAAGCAAGGGCAGCAAGAACTGCAGTTCTGCATGATCGCGATGTAGGTAACTGCAAATGAGATCTCAGAAGGGTGTCTGTGGTGGGAGAGACCTCTGTCTTTTGAGACAGAAGGTTTTTCCTCAAAAGTCTGTATGTCTACGTACATACATATATGTATTTTTGTGTATAAACATGTATGTACATGTACACATAAACCCCATGCCTTTGTGTGGCATCTGCAGGTGTTTGCCCTGTGATAGTGAGGAGCTTGAATGTGATTGCTACATCTGGCAGCTCCTAAATTAGATCCCATATCCCTGACAGATCAAGCTTGTTCCCAAGATGCATAGCTTGGTAATGGTGTGAATAAAGCCATGTAATAGCTCTAAATTGCTTTTCTGCTGGAAGTAATCAAGTGGGTCTGTGAATGTGACTAGCAAAACTAATAGTTTTTATTAGTTGTGTCTGATTCTTTGTAATGTGTGAGAAGCAGGACAGTTAGTATTTATTATCCTTTTAGGAAGGAGTTAACCCCTCCATATTTATTGTATAATGTGTGTATTTAGGCTTTTTGGATGATGGGGATGGTGCTTGAAAGGCTTCAAAAATCTGTATTTTTAGAACTGGAAGCTAAATGTATTTTGGGTGTATTCATTTCAGTTTTATTTGTTTTTTATTTTTGTTAATACCTCACAATGTAGTTGATACAAAGGAAGGTGTTGTGACCTTAAGGAGAATAGGAACTGTAGCATGAATACATACAAACATGCCAGTTTCCTTTCCATCACACGCATTATGAAGTTACATCTTTGTTTGCCAGCTTTTTTGAAGTTGTTTGTGGGTTGCTGCTATTGTAAGTAAATATCTTACCTTCTAACTGCCCATTCTGCTGTCACCACCATGGAAATGCCATCAATCTAGTGCTTTATGGGCAATATCGCTGCAAATGTGGAAACTCAGTGGCTGAAAGGAATTTCACATCTTTCTTTTGCTTACTTCACCTGGGAATAAGAAAGTTAGAAATGGGCAACTGCCCCCCATGGGCTTCCTGCAGGCATCAGGGACAGGCTGGCTTGGGAATTGCAATGTCCTTGCGTTGGGAGGTACCTCTGGTTCGCAGCTCCTGCTGAGCACTGTGCTGGATGTCAGCTATCAATCCTTATAGTCTGGACAGAAGGTCTTGCCTTAGTAATGCTGAGTTTTTCTGGATTACACTGAGCCCTGAGATTAGCTCTGTTAGTTAGAGCCTGGTGCTAATAATGCCCGGGTTGAGGGTTCAGTCCCTGGATGGGCCATTCACTGAAGAACTGGACTTGAAGGTCCTTATGGGTCCCATCTAACTCAGAATATTCTGTGATTTCTGTTTGGTTCAGTTCAAGTCCAAGGCCCACAACTCATGGAAACAAAGTATTGCCTCTGAACAAGAGCTCTCACTGAGCTCAGAATTTAGTGCTTGCTCCTGTATCTCCAAAAGTTATTATCCTGCACTGGTAAGAGGCAGCATTTTTTGGATCTCAGCTCTCTCAGAGCCTTAAACCCTTGTTCAGTGGTGGCATCTTGAGGGAATAAAGGCTTTTGAAGCCTATTTTTACACCCTGTTTTGAGTACTGTTTCGAACTCTCTGAAGAATGGTGTCTTTAAAATTATGTGACTGTTTTGATGATATGTATTACTGTTGGAGATTGTCAACTGATGTCTTAACTTCTAGTAACTAAGACATCAGACATCCCCTGTTCTGAAAAGCTTGGAAAATTAGGCAAGAAGCAATGTGTGAAAGGAAACATGTTGAGTTATAGGAAGGTCTGGTTCTTGTTTTCTGTAGTCTTACTCATTCCAAGCAAAAAGCCGTGGCATAGAGGTGAACTCTGGAAAACCTGTAGTGGGAAACAAATGTCACAAATGTCTTTCACCAGGTGCACCTGGAGTTGATCCTTTGGGATGAAACCCCACCCCCGTGTGTGTGACTCCTCAGGAAGCTGAGAGGGCAGCATATCAGAGCAAGAACAGACGTTTCAGGTGAGCTCAGCTGTCCCGGTAACATGGTGAGGGAACAGTCTTGGAGGCATCAGCACAGACTTAGTAGGTCAAAATGAGCACATCTCTCAGTAGTGATGTAACATGCTTTCTGGGAGAAATGTAAGATGCCACCTCCCTTAGGGAGTAATCAGGAGAATGGGAAAAGATGGCAATGATGGTATACGGGCAGTGAGACTTTATTCCTTGTATTTGGACCAGATGTCATGAGGTTATTACATTAGATCATCATGTTCATTCTATCTGCAGTGATTTAACTACAGTGAATTCAGTTCATTCCTGAATTTTCCTCTTATTAAGTAACTCCTTTGTTAATTGTCACACCCAGACAGCTCTGGCTTATTTTTAATTGCCTATACACAGGCAAAATATCCCCTCATGCAGTGTTTCATTATTTGCTTCCATGCTTCGTGTTGCCTTTTGCAGAATCTTAATGTGTAGATTGGAAATGGCAGGAATTACAGTACTGAGGGTCACATGTACAAACTCTTATGATATTCCTCTTTGGCACTGATGTCCAGCCTAGGAATGCAGTCATCAGTGAGAATGTGATGGTGAGCTGAGCTTTTTATGTGTAGAGAATTTATTAGAAGGCACTTCAGGATTATGGTGGTAGAAAATATTGGTGTCTAATGGAAGTGCCCCCATTTTTTCATTTGTAGTACGTGTAGCAGAAGTTTCTTATTTTCTTTTGGGCAAAGACACTGCTTGAGGAAAGAGGCTGATACTGGAACAACTTCTTTTATTAGAGAAATCCATTGTACCTGTTCTAGTACTGAGGTTTCATGTTCTTTCCAAGACTGTCTCTCTGAGGAGTAAGCTCTCTAAATCTCAACTTTATAACCTTAGGTAATTAATAGTTCTTTGGAACACGTTACCTTTGGCTTTTATTTTGTTCACATTCAGGGACTGGTCAACCTGACAGCAGAAAAAACATGATGCCCCTTGTCCTGTGCCTGTTTTACGTGGTGACAATGGGAAAAATTCCTTTTCCCCACCAGTTTACAGTGACATCCTCATCATCTCTAGGGGGTACTTCAGGAGGATAATCACCATTTCCTCCCTGTCTCAAAGGTATTTGGTCATTCCCAGTGGGTGGAAAAGGGCAGTTTGGAGGCTGATACTTGCACGTGTAACTCCCCAGGCTGTTGCAAAGGATGTATCTTAAGGCAAATCTCTAGGAGACATAAAACCTTCATGTTAACAAAACAACACGAGGATGTGTAAGATGGGCACTGGCTGGTGTGTGGAGTCCCTGCAGCCTCAGTGGCTGCAACCAGAGGTCAGATCTGCAAGTAATGCTGGCAGAAATTTCTGAAGGTTCCCTTAGATCTGCCATGGATTCAACAAAAGTTCATCCAAACTTCACATGTTTAAAGTGGTGATTTTTAGGCTCAGTGACTTGCCTGTTTTAATGGAAGTTCGTGTTAGCTGGAAAGCTTTAGACTGTAATTAGGAAGACCCTACACAGAATTCTTGAGCGGACAAGGTACTGTCACTGTGAAGGGCAACTGAAGCCATCAAAGCATTCACATATTTGGGGACTCTTTGTTACAAATCAGGGGTTTATGCCTCTTTTCTGGTGTACCACAGGCTTGTGGAATTTCATGTGGCCTTATATAAAAGGGAATGAATGATTATGTATTATACATAAAATATTTCAATTATTTTGTCTGTTTCCTTTCCCTCAGTTCACCAGAAGAGGGGTGAAGGATTTATCACCTAGCTAATTGAGCTTAAATTGGCAGACGAAGTGCTCAAACTGCTGTGTTCCTGACAGGTTTTGTCACTGTCTGCTTTCTGAATGCATGTTGGAGGCTGCAGACCATGCTGAGCCTGGAGGAACATTCTCTCCGGATCTGAGTAGCATTCACAGCAGAATTTTCAGATGTCTCTTCTCAAGCGTTTTGAAGCGTTATTGTTTTACTTCAGAGCTGCCAAGTGGATGCCTTTCTGGAATGTGCAGTTTTAGGCTTTTTAGATCTGCCTGATAATTTCTGGTCTGTGTGCAGGAGATGGTGAGAGAAGGTGGCTGTAATGGTCCATCTTGATCTGAAACTGATATCTCTTTCTACAGCAGCCCTGGCTGACTGCTCTGTGCATACTCAGGGTAGTTGCTCCCCTCTCCTTTGTGTGTGACCTTCTGAGTTGGGTTGAAAACAGGACTTTGTATTCTGAGAACAGAGCCAAAGGAGGAAACTTGAGCTTCATGGGAAAAAAACCCACCCAGATCCTTTTGGCATCTCAGAATGGGTTAGTTCTTGAAACAACCCAATGCTTTTTCCCCAACTAGAAGGTCAGGATTCTGAGTTCCCATTTTCTTAAGAGTAGTAGAAATTCATCTGCTGCTCTGCAGAATTTGTGATGAAGTTGCTTTTGAGCTGTTCTGCAGAAGAATGAATTATTTCTTTATTGTAACTCCACTTAAGAGTCTGAAAGATCTCCCCTGGTTTCAGTGGCCTTTGGTCAGACCTGGTGTAATGCAGTATGAAAATAACAGGAACTCTCACTCTGGCTTTTTTTGACCCTAAAACAAGTTTGCAGATGACACCAAGCTGAGGGGTGCAGGTGACACACCTGACGGACAGGATGCCATCCAGACAGACCTGGACAAGTGGCTCTTGGGACTCTCAGGAGGTTTAACAAGACCCAAGACCAAGTACAAGGTGCTGCACCTGGGTTGAAGCAACCCCCAGTGTTGATACAGGGGGATGAACAGCTGGAGAGCAGACCTGGGGAGAAGGACTTGGGAGTGCTCATGGGTGAGAACATGGAGCTGCTGGAGTGAGGACAGCGGAGGCACCAAAATGACCAGAGGGCTGGAGCAGCTCTGCTGGGAGGGAAGGCTGGGGGAATTGGGATTGTGCAACCTTGGGATGACCTAGTGGTGGCCTTCCAGCACCTGAAGGGAGTGACAAGGAAGATGGAGAGAGACTATTTCCAAGGGCCCGGAGAGACAGGACAAGGCAAAATGGATTTAAACTGACAGTAGATTTAGACAATATATTAGAAAAAAAAAATTATTGAGAGGGTGGTGGTGAGGCCCTGGCACAGGTTGCCCAGAGAAGCTGTGGCTGCCCCATCCCTGGAAGTGTCCAAGGCCAGGTTGGATGGGGCTTGGAGCAACCTGGGATAGTGGAAGGTGTCCCTGCCCATGGCAGGGGGTGGAACAAGATGATCTTTAAGGTTCCTTCCAATCCAAACCATTCTAGGATTCTATGATAAAAACACATTGACAACATACTTACAGCCCAGCTTTGTCACTGAGAAAATGAAGTGCATCATTGCTGTAAAATTATCCGTGAAAAATATTTAGACTCTGAACATGTTCAGAGACAATTTTTTAAATGTTTTTATGGGTGTCTTCCTGAGTTGTTTGAAATTTTTCTATATACAAATATGGTCTTTCATAGGAAATTTTTTGCTAAAGAAATACTTTTCTGATTGCAGCCCAGTGAAGAGAAAGGAGTGATTGTGAACAGGTATGATTTACTCCTCAGTACCCTGAAAAGATAAATGAGCAAGACTTGAATAAAAATAGAATTTCTACCATGATTTAATACTTTAAAGATGCCTAGAATAAACACGTGATTTCATTTCATGGTATAAAAGTTGTTGGAAATAAATATTTCTCAAAAGAATTGGTGATTTAGGTTCTATAATGTTTGACATGTTTATGTGTTTTCTGAGGTTCCTTTTGCAAAGATGGATAAATATGGTTGATACAACTCTGGAGCGCATTTACCCAGGGTGAAGGCAGTTTCTTTTTATTCTCAGTGGCTTGAGGCTGGTTAAGATCCAGGCTGTGTTGTATTAGTACACAGAACAGTAAATAATCTCTGTCCTAAAGAAAGTGTAACCTAAAAAGGCAGCATGAGGGTAGGTACCTACAGAGAAGTAATGATATAATAAAATAGCATTAATTTCAGTGTTTTGCTTTCCTCTTGAGATAAGGTATGTCCTGGGGGAAACTAAGAAGACTGATGAAGGAAAGGAGCTGGCTGGACCCTCAGAGGAATTAAAGGATGATGAAATGAAGCTGAGGTAAAAAACTGAGAAAGCAGTTGGATCTAAACTGGGTGGACAATTCTGAGTCAGAGCCTGTGAATGAGCTCTGAGTGGGGAATGCGTTTCCTGTTGCGGAGCACAGGGTGTTTTACACATATGTGTGTATGTGTGCACATGTGTCCTGAGAGCAACCTGCATGAGTTTCACTAGTGGTTTCTCAAGAGGAGAACCTGTTTGAGTATTTAGCAACATGCTTATCATAGTATTTGGGTTTTATTTTTGTCTTGGGAAAAGCATTAAAGAGAGTATTTCAGAAACATACTTTTTAGAACCAGGTTCTCATCACATACAGTGCTTTTTGTGCTGTGGGTGCAAGGGGAGATCCTGCCCCAGGGGTCCAGCATGGAGTGGTGGAATATCTCATGGTTTGAGGGGATGTCCTGACTTGGTGTAGGGCAGCAGAACACTTTATGGCAATGGTTTCAATGCCAACGTTTTAAAGCCAGTTCAGTTTTTCTCTGTGCCATGGAGTCCAGCAGCAAGTTTGGTTTCTGAGATCCCCATATCCTTTTTAAAGCTCTATACCTCTTCAGGCACAAGCTATTTCCTGGACAAGGCTCACCATTCAGAAATTAATTTGAGGTGTAAGGGTTCCTGTTTTCAGTATGTCAAAACTGTTATAGTCTAACTTCAAAATTTCAATTAATCTTGTCCTCATTCATTGGTGGGGAAAAAGAACAGGTAAGTTGGGAATTTCCTTGAGTTTCAAAACCCAAAGCACACAAAGGCCTATTCTCTTTGCAGGAAGCATCTCTGCTGAAGTGCTCAGCAAAAAGCAAGGGATGAAACACTAGATTTCTTTTTTTCTACAGATGGGAGATGGGCTTGGAGGAATTTTCTTCCTTTAGTCAGGAAAGTTGATTATCGTTAATAGTGCTACCTCTAATGTTTCATTGTAATCTTATTTTAAGGAAATGTTTGAGCATTAAGCATTTTTCCCACAGCAAGGAAACAATGTACCTTTCCCTGCCAAAGATCACATTCGCATATATCCTCCTCATTCCTGCAGCTGCAAGGTGAAGCTTGGAAATTTTCCAATAACTCAGCTGCCAATTTACCATCGTTGATCATTATCAGGAGCCATTTGACTGAGGTGTCTCAGGTATAGCAAAGCATGTTCTTGCTGTGTGTGAAGTATTGCCTGTGTCAGGCTTTCAAGTCCTGCTTGCACTCCATACCTGGCTGTAGTTTAAGGGAGCTCCTATGAAGTAATTAAGTCTCAGTGCACTGATTAGTTGTGTTGTGTGTGTGATGCGACAGGGGCAAGAGTTTTCTGGCACCCACACTATAAACAGAATCCCTAATTCAATTCCTTGGCACTCAGTGGAAGTTCAGCTATTGAATTCAATGAGAGGAGTCACATGCCCAGTGCTCTTTTGACTTATTTTGGGAGCACAGAGCTGAATATCATTACGATATCTGTTATGAAAGTTATTATGAGATTGTGTCATTTACATGCATTTGGTATCATTCTCAGACAGTTAAGTAGAAAGAAAACAAAAAACAAACAAAAAACCTCCAAACCCAAACAAAACCAAACAAACACAAAAAAGACAATAGAGGAAGAAAGAAAACCCTGTCAGAAGCTCTTCAGTTGCAAAGAAATCAGATTTTTTCAAGGTACCTCATACTATTTACTACCTTAGAGTTCACGAGTGAGATTGCAGGAACTTGTCACATCATGATAATACCCAAGGTGCTGCAAATGCTTTGCACATTGATTCGAGTTGTTTTTAAAAGCAGAATTTCGTCCCTGGTGAGACTTGAATTTTTTTTGGTGTGACAGCTAAGCACTTAGACTCAGCATCATGCTTTTCATCGATGCCTTGTTTCGTCAGTGTAGCCAATAAGCTGAGATACAAAACCAGAAGGAATTCTAAAAATTCAACTGATCTTAGTGTTTTATAATCCATCTAGGGATGCTTATTGCATTTTAAGTTTTTCAGTTTTGCATTGTTAGTGTTACATGCCCCATATTTGTGTAAAGATCATTTCTCTTGAAAGTAGAATGAAAACTGGAAATTTTTCTGTTAGTCTAAGGTTTTATAACAGCTTGTTTGTACAAAGTCTAAATTTGGAGACAGATTTGACTTACCCTTTAGAACAGTAATAGCCTCAGAACACTGTTAATAGATGCTGGAGAACTTGTCAGTGCTCAAACGAGTTGGAAGATATTTGAATTATTTGCCAGACTTGGCCTCTACCCTGATAGAGTTTGGGCTAGAATGTATGTCCTAAATAGCTGATCAATTAGTATTAGGTGCCTAACAGTTATCCTTATTGTTTGTCGTTATCCATACTTTTTTAACATATCCATAATATATTAATCATTTGTTAACCCTTTATAAATGTGCCCTGAATAAAAAAGTGTGACCATTCAGGGGTTTTTCTCAAGTTTAATATTAAAGGCAAGTCCAAGGTCAAGATGGGCACAGGGAGGCTTTAGGGAGCTGGTGTAGTTCATATTTTGGCCAGTCAGCTGAGGAACCACGTGGAACTAAAATTAGTAAAGTGTGTGCAGTGAAGAAAGTTCACACGGTGTAATTCGCTGTGGGCAGTATTAGTGTTGATTTACCCAATCTGTAAAAGGCATGGTCTGTCTAGACCTTTGGAACATTCCTCAGTTCCTTATTTAATGTAGGAGGAATCATTTCTGAAATTAGCATATAAATTGTCCGGAGTCAGCAGCCCTTTTAAACAGTGTTCTACCCTTGTGTCATGGCACAGTGACTGTTCTAACAAAAATAAATGTCCCAATCAGGCACGTTCTCATGAAGAAGCTCTTGACTTCACATTGCTGAAAAGGTGCATAAAGCTGAGAAAATTCATTAAGTTTAATATGGAGAAATGGTCAGGATTTGATTTGGGTGAGCTGTATTTATTTAGCCCTGTTAGTAATGGGAAGTATATTATGATAAGGAAACATCTGGTGAGGCCTGTTCATGTAGGTTTATGTATATGTCAATGAAACTGGAGGCTTCTCTCACTTTGGCATAACATTTTTTCCTTTCCTTGGTCTTCCCACATAACTTGTATGCAAGCCGTGCCATGTGGGGCATTCATTGCAGGGCCCAGTCCAGTATGAGAACAACTCTGTTCCTGGTACCTGGCACAGGGATGCTGCTGAAATGAGATGCAAGGAACCCTTTGGAGGCAAATCCTCCTCCTTGGCTGTTGTTCTTTGGTTGGATCTTCCAAAGTTCCTCCTGTACTTACTTGTTTCCCCTTTAGTTGCCAAGAGTAACATGCAGTGCCCTCCTCTAGGTTATCATTTTCAAGGGAAGATAATATAACACACATTCAACTTGTGAATTTGTGCAGGAATTGGGAACATGCTGTTTAGAAAGAGTAGATGTGTACCCAGAGGTGAAAAATAAACGACAATATGGTGTGGCAAGTTTATTTGGCATGGATCTGAGATGACCACACTGAGCAGTGAAGCCAATAAAATCTTTGTACTGAGAAATCATGTGTTCTGAACATGCCATGCACTTTACAGAAGAACTATTCCAGGAATGTTGCTAGAGAGTTTTATATGTTTATTTGGTACTTATTTTTCGTCTCCCTTGCTCCAAGAGCCAGGTGCTTTAATCACGATAAAATCCATTGCCCAGGTCACAGAGAAAAAGAAGTGGAAAATAATGTATGACAGAAACTCCTAAAAATGATCTAAAATAACATTTTTTATAAGCAACTGAATAATAATTTTAAGTTGGAGTTTTTCCTTACCTCCCTAGGGTTAAATACTGAGTTTTTTACTGAAAATACCTTATTAAAAAGCTTTTTTCTGTTCCTGAAAGGTTTGGCTTGTGGCTAGGAAAGCATCCAAGATGCTCAGTCTTAAATTTGTGATGGTCCCAATGTCCATGCTGTATGTCGCCCTAAAATGTTCTAAGTAAACGTGTTTCAGAAGAGGGAGTGAGATAAGTTTTTTTCCTAATTGAACAGTGAAGAACTGTTCAAAAAGGAAAAAAATAAGTTGCTGACTTAATGCTAGAGAAATTTTATAAATGCTTTATCCTGCCTTCTATTCAAGTAACTTTAAAATTATTTTATATGTGGGCAGCCCCAGTGACCTTCTCATACTGATGCCATGTTTGAGCTTGTTATAGTATGAGGATCTCAAAACAGTAGTCATGTCTTTGCTGGCTCTTTTTTTACCTTTATTTTTAAAAACAGCTTGTATGGCTAAACATGGGATACTGATAAATGCGGGTTACGTGCAGCAAGCAGGGTTTGTGTTCTGTGCTACTGCCCTGCCTGGCACAGGGAGCTTTGTCTGTGGGCCACAAGCTTAATACAAAATAAAATTCACAGTACAGAGTGCCAGGTAAATGGCTGGGGTAGAACACGAGAGTCCTGGCTTGTATTTGTGTGTCCCAGTTGGGCTGAAATGGGTGCACTGAGCCTTCCCTCCAGAGCGAGCGATAGTGGCTGTTCCGTGACTGTGAGCTTGGCAACCCCAGACTTGCATTTATTTCACAGGCTCGAGAGTGTCTGATCCTGAGATAACCGTGCTCCAAAGTGTCAGAATGTCCTGGATGAAGCAGTGCAGTTCATGGGAACGTGAGATGGGTAGTGCTTTGGGACAGCCATGGGTCTGGGGAGGTGCTGTGTGACATCTCAGCACCCACTGCGCCTCTGCTGTGGCTGCCGGAGAGCCAAGTTTGGGGTGGTAGTGGGGATTTTGACAAGTATCTCTAAGGGACCAGACCTGGGATTATTTCATTAAGTTTGGGCCTGAGTCAGCCCTAATCCTGTCACACAAAAACCTGCTGCATTCAGTGCAAAATACGGGGTTTTATGGGGCTCAGAGTTACATTCTCATGGTCGGCATGTTGTAATATCTGCATTTTTTTGAGTAGTCCCAGTGGACAAAGGGCTTTGAATTTTCTTATCGAAGCTCCTTTGATATTTTGTGGCTTGTGGTGTGACTCTTGGGGATAGTCCTGTGCAGGGCTAAGGGCCGGGCTCAATGGTCCTTGTGGGTCTTTTCCAACTCAGCCTACTCTGTGATTCTGTGCAATGATGTCTCTTGTTTTTATGTTTTCTTTTAAAAATATTTCTGCTTCAGTGGCACTTTAAATGTTTGAAGGGTTTCCCCCTCCCTTATTACTCAATTTAATTGGAACTATGGTGCCTATCAAAAAGTATTACTGCAAGGTGACCTGGAAATAATAATTTCCTTTCATCTATACCAAACATTTGTAGATCATTAAAATGTCACAAATAAAAAAAGTCTTAGTCACAAAGCAATGGCTTTATATGAGCACAGTAAAATATGAGATTTCATTATATACAAAAAGGCTGTGTTTCGTATTCCTGGTTCACAGAGCAAACCTCCAACACATGTGGAATGCATGGCAGGATGTAGGACCCTCTGAGGGCTGTGTACAGATATGTGAGGGGAAGAGGAGGGTGAGAGGGAGGGAAAAATAGCACTGCGGGTCTGAGGAAACGACCCCTTTCAGTAACAAATGGAGCATGTGCTCCGGGTCTCCGGGAGGATTTGTGCAGGGATCTTGCTCTCCATGTGCACACATTCCTCTGAATCAGACAGGTGTTAAAGTGAAATGGTGCCCAGAGGACGCAGCACCCTCCTCTGCTATCAGCAGCCTGGCCACATGACGGATCCAAAAGCAGCCAAGCACAACTGCTGAGGGGTTTGCCAAGGGCTTGGATGCCAAATGCTGAGAGAGAGTATCCTTGCCAGCTTGGCACCTTTAGGCCATGTGGTTGCTGCTGGCATGGAGTTGTCATTGTAATGTGCTGGGAAGAATGGAAGCAGAAACTGTCTTAATAGTTCCTTGTGAATGAAGCTCTCTGATTGTTGTGAATATAAAATATTAATTACCTTACGAATGTTGTTTGAGAGGCTGTGCATGGCCTTGGCATCTGTCCAGACCTGCAGTGGTGAAATCAGAGGATTTTGCCTCTTGGCAGTGGAATTTATTTATCCACCCGACCCCTCCCCGGCATCACACTGGAATTAAGAGGGGAACTATTTGAGAACAATTGACATCTGGAGGACGATGTTCATTGGCTTCTGGGATTTAGATCAGTCCCTGAGCTGGTGCCTTAGGAGTGGATTTAACCAGTGCTGTAATCTTCTGGCACCTGTTGCAGTTTTTGGCAGTGGCACAGGACAGCTTTGCTTGCACTGGGACTGGAGGAGTGAACATATGTCTAATGCTCATCCCAGAAAGAATGACTTAGTGCCCTTAATGCCTTTCCTATTTCCCCCCCTCACTTTCTCTTGTCTTGTTCATCAAGCTGCTCTTAGTAGTTACCATTTCATGCAGGCAAGCACCCATCAGCATCTTCAAACAAATTAAGGGCAAAGCAAGAGGAAAACAGGAACTGGGACAGTTCTGCCTTATCAGAATCCAGCTACATTTTGCATTTGATTTTCAGTTGTTTCCCTGGCCCTGAATCTTTAAGAAGTGCGGTAAATAAAGGGCTCCAGGAAAAATGATGCATGGTCCAGTGTCTGAGATGCAATCAGAAGAAGAGTATTTGGCTTTCTAGATACATTAATCAAAATAACCAAGTATGTATCTTCAAGAAGGGAATTCAGAGGACCCATTAAAGGAAGTCTCTGCCTACACGTCTCTGCACTGACTGTACATCTGTAAATGGCTGCCGTCCAGCAAAGCTCTTAAGTGTTTAACTCTCAGCACAGCCTGGCTACAGCAGCGTTGCTAACTTTGGCATGGGAGCTTTTCTGTTTGGGGCATTCACATGCCTGGTGAGAGGCACATGCTCATGTGCCCCTCTGAATAGCTGGCTCCTCCTTGTGTGCTGCAGGCCTGTAGCCAGCAGTAGCCAGCCCAGTGTCCTGCTCCAGTAGAAGGCACTGGAGATGGCAACAGGGCTGCTCCTCATCCCGAGCTCTGAGGTTTTTATCCTTCTCTTCAGCATCAATGAAGTACAGGGATACAAACTCCTGAGAAATGGTGTGAAGCCAGTACTATGTGTATCTTTACTTTTTAGTGCCATTTATTTAAAGTGACTCCAAGTAGCACATGCAGAATCGTGGCAAAGATTGAGAGCATAGAGGAAGAACGTCATGCTCAGGTATCAAGCAAGTAGTTAAAATCTATGCTGCTGCATCACAGTTGTAGCTGTTTGTACTGAGGGAAATCCCAGGACTTGTATGTGTTAAAATTTATCACTGTGTTTGGTGCCTTGTAAAAAGTCAGTCTTGAGAACGGGGGCGATTATTAGGTTTGAAGAGAAAGTCCTCAGGTCCTTATGGTGGTTCTTGGAATTAAAACTCTGTTTATCTAGGAAGTTAACAGAAGATCTTGGGCTTCCTACCTACCTACAGATTTTTAGTAAGGTGAACATTGGTAAAGACAACCTGGCTGATAAAATCCTTATTAAATTCTCCTTGTTTATAATATTAAATACAATCTAATTGCTCAGACCTCATTAAGTACCTCTGTCAACATATGTGATCTAGGGGAAAAAATATAAAGGGAAGGGAAAAATTCCATCAGTAATAAACAAATGTACCGATAAAGTCCAACTCATACAGTAAAGTCCAAGCAAGTAAACTCGGCAAAATATTCTAGTGTGTGCTGTCCAGAGTCCACCAGGATATTTTCCAGACTACCATCTGCATCAGAAGTTTGCTGGACAAAATAACTCTGATTCTCTTCAGTAGCTTCTTGGTATGCCTGAGGTGGGATTCTGAAATAGGAATAGCTGTTTTGTTTTTACCTTCGCCAGAGCCTGTTTGAATTATAGAGATCATAGTGCATCTCTGGTCTCTGGAACCTGCACTCATTTATTTTAAGAAAGTTAATTTCTTGGGGATCATAAAAAAGCCAGATGGGGAAAAGCTATCCTGTTGTGAGAAAGTTCTTATCTGCTTCATTGAAATAATTGAAAATGAATTCTAAATAGTCCAAAGAAGTTCACTTATGGCTAAGACCCAATTTTCTTTAAAAAAAATGAAAATGGGGGGAGTGTGGGGGGGTGAGAGGTAAAAGGGGGGGTGTGGAAGGGAAAGGCGACTTTGAGAAATGCTTTAAAATATCTTTGTCCAGCTTTTTGCCCCTGGAGGAGGAAGTGAGAAATTTAAAAAGCAGCACATGTGACAGATGCTGCTCAAGATGCTCAACACATTACTTAAAGATGCTCTGTGACCATCATGTTGTGAGTAATAAAAGAATGTGAATGGGATGGGAGAGGAACAGTCCAGATTTACTGTAACCACATCTGTAGCCTCAGCACTCTCACATGATGGTCAACAAGTTTCTGCCAGTTCCCAGAGTATCCCTGAAGGTATCTGTGTGGTGCAAGGCCACACTGGGTTGGGGAGCCCTCAGGTTACCTCCAAGTGAGCTGGCACGTCTGTAGTCGATTACCACACAGGGATACCAGCAGCAGTGCCAGAAACAGTAAAGCTCTGTTACTGCCATACATAGTTAATTAGCTCGAGTGTCACAGCGAGCAAACACAGCTATATTGCTTCTGGTTCTGCACTAAGTTAATTGAGGCTGGCTTGGGGATCTTTGCCCCAATGTGCGTTGCAGACGTACCCAGGAATGCATTCCTATTGTTGACTGAATACTGTATTTTCACATAAATGTGGCAGGAATATAATTGCAGGGTAGAAAAAGAAGGCCAATATACATTCACTTCACTTTAGAAGCTAAATTAAACCTTTGACTTGACTCACTTCTATACCAGCTCCCTGCAGGCATTTCTACAGGCTTCATTAGAGCCAACCTAGAGGCCATGGAAAAGGTCTTACAAAAGACTAGCCAGGAAGCCAGTCACAGACCCAGATCCTGCTGCTACAGAACACAATCTGCCTCTTGGCACCTCGGGCTTGCAGCTGCCAGGCACTCTCCTTATGTGGTCACTGGTGTTGGCTCGGAGGCTGGAGCAGATAGACGAGGAGGGCGAAGGGGGAACACATTCATCACTGCCAGCAGCGAGTGCAGGCAGTGCCAAGTCACTATGTAACCAGGCACATGTGCCAATTTGCTCAGTAATTGGATTGCTATTTGAAAAATTAAAGCGGTGTCTAGAAAATTCTAACCTCTGCATTTATGAAGTATGAAGTTCGCAGCCGAGGGGCTGAACAGGAAGAGTGGGGGGATCAGGCGGAGGTGTTTAAGGAGAGCAAATGTAGGAAGTAATTTGATTACTTTCCAAAGCCTTACAGCAGCCTCAGCAGCAGCCTCTCTGTATCACAAAGAGCAAGACACAGTGCAGTGGAAAGCTGTGACATTATGGACAAGCCGTAACCCATTGCTTACTATGGAAAATTAGTGTGGACTTGTCAGCTGAAAGCCATTTGTATAAAGGAAACAGAATTAGAAGGCAAGGCTTGATATACTTCTGTAATTAAGTTTTGCCCTAAAAAGAAAAAAGACACCTCTGCTATGGGCATTATTTTATATTTTCAGGGTTTTTTTCTGAAGCCTGTGAATTGTTGCTTCTGTCTACTGTATACATTGCTCTCTGATGCAGTTGGTGAACAAATCCCATGTGCTAATGTTAAGCATAAATGATACTGAATTATCCAGATAGAGTGTTTCTGATTCAAAAATATACTTCTACCACAAATAATTTCTGCTCCCACTGAAGCCAAATTCAGACTTTGCTTTGACTTCAGTAGGAGCATAATTATATCCAAAAATATAGTTACCTAAATAGTCCTTCAGGTGTTTCATTATTCCTTGCAGTTGAGCTCCCTGGCCACCCTTCTTCAGCTGAAAACTTTGAGCATATGGAGATGATAGATTATAAATTGTTCCTAAGATAATATTTGTAGTTTAAAGTGTAGACCGGTTGCTAGTAGATGTATAAAAGTGGTGCCTGTGTTCTTCATCACTGTTAGGCGGAAACTCAAGCTGGAAGCTCTGTCTTTAAAATAATAAAAAGCAAAAATCTATGGACTCATACTGAGGAAGAACTATTTGCAACCTCTGTGAAATGTCTGATTATTTCTCATGCAGTCAGTCCTGGTAGAATGAGGTTAACACATGTCAGAGCAAAGGCTAAGGAAATTTTGGGCTACATTTCTGCCCCTAGATGGAGTATTCTGCACACTGCCTTGGTTTTTTTATATATATTTTGAGAGAATGGAGCTGTGTTAGAAGCCTTGAAATGCCTCTTGTTCTAAATTCCCTTTACAGTGTATCGAGTGCTGCCTGTTGGGACTGGAATAACTGGGTCCCAGAGACCATTTAGAAGAGAAAAGGCAAAATAGGGTTTGTTTGTACAATTGATCAGATAAAGGCAACTGCACTTTCTAAGCGTCTCCCATTTGTTGTTTAGTAATAGATATATATGTTAAAAAGCAAGAAGCCTATACCTTAGGAAGTGTCACTAATGACTATAAAACATCAGATATTTGCAGCTCACAGTGCTGAATATTTCTGTGATTTTCATGGTATTCCCTTCTCTTGGTATGCTGTGAATGCCATGGTAACCTGAACCACTGGTAAAACATTTTAATAGTGACCACTGTAATACAGTGGTTGTGTGCAAACAGCATGCACCACTGCTTCAGAGGTGTTTGGAACACTTTGGGTTTGTCACAATCAGAGTCAAATGTTGCCAGATTTCAAGAACTGAATCCTAAACTTGCCAAGCAGGGAGCTGAAAGCAAGGTCTGCCGTTCTCCAGCTTCTGTCTTTGATCATCTCTGGAGTTTCATTGATACATTCCTACCCAGCACTCACAGCTTAGCGAACCGTGGCTCCAGAAAGCACCAAGCTGCTTGGGAGAAGCACTTGGCTACAGACACTGTGTTTGTAGGGGGTGGGTGTCAGACTAGAAGCCAGCTTTTGAGAAACCTAGACTGTTTTGTGTGTGTGAGTGAGAATTCAGCTGTAGGCTCTTAGCTCAGGTATGTTCTCATGTGGGCTTCTGGTTTAGCCCACTCCAACAGGAGGGACCAGCTGCAAAGTTTGTCCCTGGACTGGGAGCTGAATTCCTGCAGAATCTGGGATTTTAGTTTGGACCTTTGTAGATATGATGTAAATGCCAGCAGCTTCCTAACAACTGTTCTCAAGGCTCAGAGCAGAATTTAGAGCAGACCCTTGTGAGTTAGGGAATTGCACAAGATATCCCTTCTCAGGAGAGAAAGAAAAACCCCAACAAAACCTAAGCCATCTGACTGGAGTCCTGAGAAATGCTTTCCAGCTTTCAAAGAAAGAAAGGGTCTTAATTCAGATTTGCCGGAATCGTCTAATTAGTCCCTTTAATGCCATGCACCTTATAGTCTGTGCCACCGGATTCGTCCTATAAATGAGACGATGGGCTAATTCATCTTGGCAGCAATAAACAGACCTTGTGATTGTCCTCCTTACAAACACCGGCCTGATTTTAGGAAAATGCTTTGACCAAGCCTGTGTCCCTGCTCCCTCCCCCGCGAGCCCCCCACCTATTCTGAGTGCTGCCTGTGCTTCTTGCCCTCCTTCTTGCCCACCAACCCACCCCACCCCGTCTCACACACAGTGACATACCTCACACATTTGCCACTGCTAACAACAACCTGTCAACTCTTTCTTTGCACCGTGCTAGGCGTCTTTTGTTTCTGCAGCCCAGCAAGCCTTGCAGCTGTTGTCCGAGGCCTGCTCCGACAGCCTGTGATCAGTCAGCTGCAAAATCCTCCCTGAACAACTCGGTATTCACAGCTCTAATCGGGCCAGCGGACTGTTTCCTCCTCTCTCGCAGTAAATCTTTATCACTTGCGCTCTGCTCGTCAGTTCGTGGCGCCAGCTCTTTGGGCTGCTCTATCCCTTTCCCATACTCTGCTGGGCTGTGTGCTCTGCATGCTAACTCCAGCCTTGTTTGGGCTCCTGCTGCCTCGGTGCTGCAGCCCACATGTCGGCAAGGTCCAAATTCCTGCTCCCTCCCTGACTTCTAAGCTGAACGCGCGTTAGGTTTGTGTCTCTCCGAAGGTGGAGATAATCAAAGGCTCCCTTCCTCCCTCGGCCCGTTTCGTGCTTTGTCCATATAAGTTAGTTGTGTGATCATCTCTCTGTTTCCTCCCAGCAGACTGTGGTGCTTCTGTTCAAGAGCTGCCTTCGGTACGAAGATGAGCTGCCCAGCCTAGGGAAGCTGGTGATGGCAAGGGAAAACTGGCACAAACTTCATTTGATTGCATGCCCAGGGCTATTAACCTTCCTCCTAATGATCCCTCCATGGATGGAAACACATTTCCCTCCATCCTGCCCCTGACTCGATGCCATCACAATCTTTTAAAAGATTTACATTGAAGATGTTGAACTGTGAAGTGGATTTCTAGAGGGGAAAAAAAAAGGATCAAAGTCTGCTTCCTCAGCATCCCAGCTGAGTTGAGGAGGGTCCATGGAGAGTTTAGGGTGAGGTTTCTGTCAGGTCGGAATTGCTGAGGATTTATACTGGTGGAGCTGAAAGCACGATTTTATCTCTGCCTGTTGCCACTTACGGTACAGAGTGGAAACTCCTCCTGCCTCCTTTGGGAAGACATTGAGGGGTTTATTTCCCTGTGTACTGTGTTTGGGCCTGGGATTGCAGAGGACAGTGTAATCAAAGCTTAGTTAAACAGCACATTTTGCAAAGAGGCTCGACTAGATCTTAAGTAAAGCTTGCTGAAGATTACTTTAAAAAAATAAAATATTCTGGATAGTGAGAGTTATTTCAGTTTATAAGGAACCTGAGAAACTTTTGTCTGAACACTGGCACGAGAACCAAAAATATTGGGTTTTGATATTGTCTCTGAAACTGAGTCCATCTCTGGCAATGGAAAACTCATTTCTCTTTCTGCATCAGCTTTCCTCACCTTTAAGTCTTGGTTTCAACTGTTCCAGGTGTGTCCGTGTGCAGGTGTACACAGGGGTGAAGATTAACTGAATACAGAAGTTCCTTTAAGATTACAACATGAACTGGTTTAAAAAATACATTGTTCCTGTTAGTTTTATGAGGCAGCTGTAAAATAGATGGGGCTTAGAAAATCTGGGTTCATTTCTACTTGGACTTCCTATGCCTCAGTTTCTCCTCAGTTTCTCTTTGGTCAAAGTTAGGTCCTTGTATATGAGATTCTTATGGTTTTGGCATTGGTGGTCAGTTTGAGCCTGTAAAGAGATGCCATCCTGGCAGCGCTCCCTGGTGTGCCCTTCGTAACCAGCTCCCACTTGCTTCCAGGTGGGATGTGTTTCGTCTCTGTGTAAACAGACCTATAGACATATTTTGGGCTTGATTTGGGAAAATAGCGCAGATTTTGCTGGTGGTTGCCACAGAAGTGCCCTTCTGTCTCAGTGTGTTCTTTGGTGAAACTGAATGTGTGTGAGCAGGATTTGAATATTGGCTCTTTCTCTGTCCACAAGGGCAGCAGTGGAAATACGATCTTCTGTAGTATGGAGTGTCCCATAAATAGGCTGATTGTACCAGTCCATAGATTAGAATCCTACAATAGTTTGGGTGGGAAGGGACCAATTTTCTTCTGTTAAATAATAAACTACTGGACATGTTTATTTTGTTATATGATTGACTTCTGTTTTATAAAACACTGGTGCTTCACCATGCTCAAGGAGTATGGGGTAGGCAATCTACCTGATGTCCTCTGCACAAAAAGCAGTTTATTTTGAAGTGTTCCTAAAGAACTTGATGTCCTTTAGACATCCTTGTACTATTTATTTATTTATTTTCAGAAAAGTTGTGGCAGCTAGAATTTACATGCAGCCTGATACAGTAGAAGGAAATATTTTGGCTCTAAATTACAGAGGAGCATTCTAACAGTTTGAACTGAAAGTGAATGGAACAAGAAGACTTTCTTAAAATACTACTACTACTAGAGATTATTATTATTATTGTTGTTGTTATTAAAATATTATTATTATTAAAATAATATTGAAAGCAACTCAAGACACAGCACAGTATTTTGTCTCTCTCCACACAGAAGTGAACAAGGCTGTGCACAGCCCACCTCTACTTTCCTTAGCAGGTTGCCACTGTTCACATGTCCTGGTTCTACTGATGTTTGTGCCTTGAAGAGAGGGGGTTTTTTAAGGATGCAGCTGGTGCTTATCGTGGTGTGATTGTAATTCTGTGGTACCTGGTGATAGGGGCTTAGAAAAGTTAATTAGGAAATTGACTGGGAATTGTGATAGGAAGTTTTCTTCTGCTCAGAGGTTTGTACATAGAAGAAAACCCACGGGAGGAAAATATTCCTAATGGGACTGTATTGTTGTTTGAAGAATCCTATCTGAGTTCTTTTGTCTCAGAGAGGTAAGTTCAATCTTTCTTCATTTTTACCCAGACCACAATTTGTGCCTTTTTCAGGCTAGTGACTGCTAGGAGAGAGCTTGTTCATGGCTCTGGGGTGAACAGGATGAACAGAATTTGAGAACAGCTTGTCTGTTCCTTCTTCTGAATTGAATGTGGACTTGACTTACTTTTCCTAATGCACCTGGATGCATATATTGGAGCAGGATATTTTATTGCTCTGCTTTTTTATTTTTAAGGACCAATGTCAACTTTTTTTCCTAGCTCCTCCCATAACTGTCTTCTAAGGTAATCTCAGACCCCCTCTATTTGATTTTTTTACAGAGTTATATTCCTACACAGTAATTCCATTTTTAAATAGTCTTTTAGTCTAGGAATTTTCTTGTCTGATTTGCCTCAGACTTTCCAGAAAAATTCTACCTTGGCTCAAAGCTTGCACCTGTGAAAGTTCAAGGAAATATGTTTAGCTTTTGCTATATGAGGAAGGGGTTCTGCCAAAACTGAGTTTCTGATGAAAGGCTAGTGTAAGCATGGATAGACTAGGTTTGTAATATTAGTAATAGGTAATTAGTAATATTAGTGTGTAATCAGTCCAATCAAGAAAAATATGACTAAGTGCCTTTTATATTCTTTATAAAAATGATTTGTTTCTTCCTTGGCTCCTCAGAGTAGAATGCCTACTACTGACCCATCATGTTTAATTTTGTGAGTTGCTTCTTGTGTGCACGTTTCCTGTACATCTTGAACAAAGCTATGCAAAAGATGAACAAAGAATTAGGGGAAAATTATAAATGGATCCATGTGACTGCCTTTTCTGCAGATAGTTTTTTTCCTCTCCTTACTTGAGAAGTTAAGAGGGAATGCAGGGCCATGCAGTGTTTGTTAAAGCTGATGGAATATCTTGGAATATCTTTCTCCCTCTGGGTATTTCTTTAATCAATGTTTCTTTACACCATTAGGTCATCTCCTCTTTTTTTCATGGTGTTTTTTTTTTTTTCTGAATAAGCCTTGTTTTGTACATCTCTGTGCATGTTGACGTTTATTCTCAGAATTATGGCCTGATCACTTCCTCTCTTTCCCTCAAAATTTGTCGTTTTATCTATTTTAAGTGCCAGAGCACAAAGATAACCCCATCATAGTTCTCTCATTTTCCCCACCAGTCCCCCCCGCCCCCTACTCCTTTTCCTCTCTGCAATGAAAAAATGAAAGGTCTCATGGTCTTACAGATTTTCTTTATGCTTATTTTGGCCTTCTTGCAACCCAAATACATCATCACGCTATAAGACTGCTCTTTAAGGCTCTTGGATCAATTAAAGGTAGCCCTATTCATTGCCAGTACAAACCTTTGCCTATTAACTCTTTCAAAGGGCATTTGTCATCTCAAAAAGCTGTGAATGCCGTCTGGGTACATTGATTAAAAAAGGTATTGTTTTAAGGCTGCTGAATATCTTAATTAGTTGTAATCAGAGGGCAGCTTGTGTGTGTAAAGTGATACAGTTACCTTTCACCTACTTGCTTTATTTTCTGCTTTTCAAAGGCAAAAAGAATCTCAAATGTACCTCAAGAATAGTGTTTTTAGGGTATAACAGGACTGCACTTGCTGATCAAACTGTGATTTATGACATTATTTTGTAAAGGCAAATATTTAATGTGGTAACTCAGAATGCATCTCATTGGCCTATGACCAGCCAAGAGTGGAGCTGCTCATTGCCAGCAATCATCCTCCTTTTCTTCCCTCAGCAATCCAGTGTCTGTATCCTGGAAATGGAGAAATCAACCCCAGTTCTTCAAGTACTTGCACGTGTGCTGAGCCTGAGCCCATGAATGGCCCATTAATGCAGGGTATTCACAGCCCTGCTTGGCACATCAAGGTAGAACAAGGTAACATTTTTCAGATCAGTAGCTCATTTGCCACAATTGTTGTCTCAAATGATTTGAAGCTATTTGTGAAGGTGTTCTAAAGCTCAGGCAAATAGTTTTAGCTGGGAAAATGTCTTATTCTGCTGGTCACCGAATCAAAGCATTTCTTTCAGTAGTTAATCATAAAAATTTGTTTTCTACTTAAGGGGACCCTTTTGGAAATGAAAATCAGCACTTTTTTTCCTTGGACTTCATGAAAAGCTTTGTTTGTGCTGGTTGTTCACTTGGTTTATTTTTCTGAGAAAACAACCTGGTTTGTATTTCATTTAAATGTATTTTGCTCAAATTAAATGATTTTTTATATGGATTGGGGTAGACAGAACCCTTCCAGTCACATCTTGATGGAACAGCAGTGGCAATGCTGTGGCTGGGAACCAGCAGACAAACAAATCCCCAACATTCACACTCACCTTGTGGTGAATTTTGTTACAGGAAATCCGTGCGTGCACAGATTCTCAAGGTAAAGTGGCCATGTCCTGCCACTGCAAGTGGTTCTGTACTCAGTCTCTTATTTCCCAGGGGGTAAGCGTACTGGACAAGGTTTGGCTTGAAGTTAGAATATGTCTATGAGTTGCCTACATTCTTTAAAAGGTAACATAATATATGCTCTTCTCTCTAGGGCAATTTCATTCTACATTCTTTTTTTTTTTTTTAATTTATTTTTACAAAAATGCTTCAAAAAATCTAGTTCTGTCTTCAAATTACTGTATAGATAAGAGCCTCTTAGAATCTCTATTTCACACATGAGGAAAACCAGTCTGATAAAGATTAAAATCCCAGTTGAAGGAAAAGCAAAAACTTAAGCACATCTTTTAATGTTACTGTGATTTTGGCATAAAGTATTATGAAGAGTTTCTCCGGGATGCTGTCAAAGGTGAAAATAGAATATGCTTTGAGTTGCAGACAGTACCTCAGACACTGTACTGCAGTGTGTGGACACAGGAATTTGTCTCTTTATCCTTGATAAAAAAATCTGGTGCATGGGTTGATCATATGGGAGAGAGATTTATTTTTGTTGTTGGTTGTTTAATTCAGTGATTACTACAGTGTGGTACCAAAGCTCATGTCAGTGTAGATTTCAGTGCAGACCTAAACCTTTCCTTCAGCTTTTGTGGATTTTCACAGAACTGTGCAGTATCTTTTCTTTGCTCAGGTGCCTTGGAAATAAACTTGGAGNGTATTGTCTGTCTTGCTCTATATAACATTTTTAGGTGTCTGTACAAGTAGGAGATTTATGAAGTGTGACTCATTTTTCCTTCTCCCTACTGTTCCAGTGGAAGAGCTCGGACTGCGATGAGAAAAACTAGTACATGTTATTAAGAATTCTGATAAAGTAGGCTGAATAAATTTGTTTTCTTTGTGAGCCTTAATCCTGTGTTGTATTGGCTTCTTGGACATGGCTAATTTATTTGGAATTCCATTCTGTTCCCGACAGCATTCCTGATTAGCAGTTTGATCACCCGGAGCAAAGTTACATACCAGCTTTCAACTCTTGTAATCTAGCAGTGTAATTTTTTCAAATGGACTCTTTTCTTTCCTTCTTTGCCTCAGCTCCCCTTCTTTTTGTGTGCAAAGAGACTTTAAAATTAAGCAGGATAACCTGCTAGTAGAATGAAAAACTTCTTCAAAACACAATGTGGGTTGCTGAATGCCCGACTTTCATTTTTAAATAGAAAAATGAGGTTTGGAGCTGTGTCAGTGCAGCATGTGAAATGTTTACCTTCCATCACTTACAAAGGATAACAGTTCTTTTCAATAACTGCATTTTTTGGGTGGTGTGATATAATCTTCAAGTTCTTTCCAAGGTCTGTAGTTTGCCAAAGCACATTTTGCCTATGTGAGGTTTTAGAAAGTTTACCCTTTAATTAACAACAAAAGTTTGTCACATGGTGAACCTTGTATGAAAATGGCAGTCGCGCCATTGTTTGCTTCTGTCTAAACTGGCTTGTGCTGTCACAACAAATGATGACGAGGAAACCCAAATTTAATTGTAAACCAGAGGCAGGGTTTGATCTGATCTCTTTTTGGTAGAGCACAAGGAGGAGCTTCATCCGAAGGAAACTAGAGGAACTGTGGCACGTAGCAGCCCCCCTGATCTGCCAAAGACATGCAGTTACAGACAAGAGGGAAGGGAGTCTTCCATCCTGTGACATTTCTTACGGTCCCAGTGTGGGCTGTGCACACTGAGAAGGAAGCGAGGTTTTTAAGTCAAGAGAGACGTGGGAATAGCCCAGAGATAGGTGACCAGAGCACTCAAAGTCAAAGGACTCAAACTGAGGTTTTATGCATGAGTGCCTTGGCTGTATAATGTTTGAAGAGTGTCTGTTTTGTACTGATCTTGAATTTAATGGATCTGAAAAGCGGCTCTTGACAAATATTTTGTTGAAAATGAGGCACGTTTAGCCAGATTTTCTGTGTTGAAAAACAGACATTTCAGTTGAAACACTTTTGTGAAAAATAATACTAATTAAATTCTCTACTGAATTTATGTGAAATCTATGAATTCAGTGGGGAAAAAAAATCCACTGATGAAAGGATGGCTTAGGGCTAGATCATTGTGCCTGATCAAATTCAGTGATAATTCCTTAATTTCCCCAGCAAAAAAACCTGAGGTTCCTTCCAACCAAAAAATTATGCATCTAGCTGAGTATTAAGACTTAGCAACCTGTGTATGGTCTCTGATCACTAAAGAGGGAAATGGACATAATAATAATAATAATTGCTTGATAACAAGGTATTCTGAACTTTGTAACATATATCCTAAATATTTGTTCTAGGATTTTTCCTTTGAGTCTCTAGGTATTTTTGTGTTTTTATGTTTGTTCACAATTAGGTGGACGTTTTGGGTATTACAATATTAATTGATGTGACTAAGTATCATGGCATATATGTGATCTGTTCTGCTACTATTAGGTCATGTTCTGATCATAATTCCTAGTAAGAAATTCCTATAAATGAAAGGGAACCAAGATATCTACTGCTGAGCATTGCCACATCCAGAGCATATGGAGGTGATCATGGAGTGAGAGCTCCGTAACTGCAAAGGTCTCATCAAGTTGTTCTAAAATTCAGATGTCTTCAAGATATCACTTTTAAGACTGATTTTTAAGTTTTTATGTAATTTCCTCCCAGTCCTTTCCCCTCACTTTTATTATTGTTGTTTCCTGTGATCTGTGCCCTTTACTTTGCAATTAAATCTTACTTTTGACTGAGAGGCCTTTGAGGATGAGCTGAGTTTGGAAACACTTCTGGTTTTATGGACACTAGACTTGGTCTTAAGGGAAAGAATATGTAATAGATGAAGTATCTTATTTCTGTCCTTGATTTTCTTGATCATGGAAATGGGTATATCGAGCTGACTAGTGGGAGGAGGGTGTTTGGTGGGGATTTTCCAGTGGAAAAACAGTGGGGTAGGTGTTGCCTTCGACTCAATGCAACATGGAATGATCTTGACGTGTGCTTGTTATCACAACTCATTTGCAGCAGGAATTGACTGTGAATGTCAAGTTTTGCCCTCTAAAGATGTGGAGACCTTGATTCTGGCCCTTTTTAAGTGGTATTTTGTTGTCAGTGTGATGTAGAATGCTTGTTCAGGAGATTTCACATATGTAAACTGGAGCAAGGTGCCTTTTTGGCTCTGATAACAATAGAAGGCACGTGATTCTGAGAGATAAGTGCTGGTCTTGAATTTTTCTTTTTCTCTTAACAAAGAACGGGGAACTTCTTGTTAGCCTTGCCGACACCTGCTACTCTTTGCTGTTTTCATTTGCAGGTATCCTGACTTTTGAATGTGTGGTAAATACAGTAAGTCAAATATTCTATTTTTTTAATTCTGATTTATTTATATTTCGGGATATATTTCAAACTGATGATAGCAGTAGGTGTTTTGTGATTATTGTTGTATTGTCTGCTTTGTCTCTTGTAACTTCACGTGATATTTTGAAATTTTAGGAATGTAATGATATTTTAGGAGATAGATTTCTTTATAGCAGAACTGGAAAACTAGCTGTGAAATCTGTCACCTTACATTTTAAAAGCCAACAAGACTGCATAATACATACTTTTTTTTGCTAATCTACCCTTCAATGGGCACTGATCACCAGGGCAATTAATTATGTAATAATTTAAAAGTAAAGTGAAATATGGAATTTCAAAAATAGTTACCAATTAGAGGATTTTAATAAATATTTGTAGCAGTATAGGGCAATAGTGTTGGTTATGTGATGAAAACATATGTTAGTAATAAAATATCACCCGTCAGGAATACTGTTCTGTCATGCCATTGTTCTCTAGGGAGATGACTAGTTGAAAAGCAATTTTAACAAAATAAACTCTGAACGGAGAGGATACTTTTATGAGTGATACAGCAAGGCAAATCTTTACAAATGGTGCCAGGCATTAGGAACATCTGTTGTGTGAAAAAGTAAGTTTGGGGAAATCCAAATAGAAATTATCAATATATAGGGTTTACATAGTGCTTTTCCCCACTGATTCTCCAAACACTTTGTAAAGAATGGAAGAACAACTATCCACGTTGAACTGCATTTTCCAAAATCTAACCATGCCAGTTTTCATCTGGCGTGTAGATTCGTCTTGCTTGTGCTGTGCCATGAATTCTCTGTGGGAGGAAATCTGTCCTAAGAAGTGAAATCCAAGCAGGAAAGCACTATCCTTCCATCTCCTACAGCATTCCTGTGTGTGAATAAACGCAGCAGGGATGGGGAATGCCAAGCTGACAGCCGTGGCATGCGGAGCCACTGAGCTTTGTGTGAGCCCGTCCCGAGGCTGTCCCGCTGCCAGGCGCCAGGGATGGGCGCTTTCTGTTCCGGCCTTGACACCTCTCGGGGAACACGGAGCTGAGAACCACTTGTGAGCCCGGGGAGGAGGCACCTGTTCACTTGGCACAGGAATGAACCCCCAATTCATTCCTTGCGTGCCCTTAAATAGCCAGCGGGCTTCTCCCCGCGGACAGATTGGGCTGGAGCTGATGGCCAAGGCATGGGATGTGCTGCATTACGTGACAGCCCCGTTAGCTAATATGGGTACTGGTAAAATCCTGCTGGTGGCTTTCAGCAGTCCTGCTGGAGCAGAGACAGTAGGATTGCACCAGAGGAAAAGAAGATGGTTGTCACCAAAGATGCACTTTCAGGTATAGGAATCACATCCATCCAAATGGACAGATACTGCTTTTCTGAAAAAAGGCAGATATCATTGCCTCAACCCATACATTTGTTATTTTATGTTATTAGCTAATTATTTGTTATTACTATGTTGCTAGCTAATGTTATTAGCTGTTGTTTTACAGTTACAAAATGAGCCAGTTGCCCAAATGAATATATAATGTAGAGCCCCTGACTGTAGCTGACAGTGGTTGTGTTGTAGCAGAGTCGCTGAAGAGTTTGTCAAACTGTTTTTCCTGCTGAAATCCCTTTCAGATGAGATGATGATTTCCTTTCTTCTTATCTGTGGGGATGTAGGTCTCTTAAAAAAACAGGTTAGAGGAACAGCTGTCAGGAATTGCATAGTTGATCTTGCTTGAGGGCAAGCTGGTAGACCTTTTGGGTCCCTTTCATCCTTCTCCCTATAACTGTAGGTGGCCCTAGTAACATATACATGTGTTTATATATATTTGTTCTCTCCAGCCTGCTGCATTTTTTCAGCAAAATCTTTGCTAGTTGGAGGGAGCAATTCCTTTAAACTCAGCATCTTTTGAAATCTGTAGGTATAAAAAGACTCTTATTGTTCAGTGCACCTCCACAAAGATTCCTTCTTAATCCTGCCTGCGTGTGCTCATCCCTTGGTTGAGCCTTCCTGTGCAGAGGAATTTGAGTTGATTCACATTCCTTCATAAATGCACGTACATCAGACTTGCTTTCCTTGAAAGTGTTCTGATCAGGCCTGACATCTTCCGTCTCCATTAAAAAAAATCCATGTGGTACTTGAGAACACCCATTAGTGCAAACAAACTCCTGAAACTCCTCAGAGTATTTGCGTTGCTGTGACATTTAACTATTTACAAAGCCCAGGGCTTTGCTTCTGATACACAGTCAATAAAAGGGAACAGATTATTTTTATTTTTAATTGCAATGTAAATGTATTTGTGTTGGCTTTGTAGATAGCGATGTGTTGACTCTTGTGAGGTTACCCCAATGAAGGACAAATTTGACCAGAAAATGGTACTCTGAGAGAATATTGGCAGTCAATATTCTGGTATGATACTTGGTTTAATGCAGAATTTTTGAAAATCAGGGAAGCAGCCAGGCTATTGCTTGAACCACGTCCAAGTCATTACTGCTGATCCTTCCCGTTTTTGCCTTCACAACTCTACTTGTCCAGGCCCAGGCAAGGAATTGCTTAAACATCTATAAAAGTTCCTTGTTTTCTTCTTGAACTGGATCCTGGAGTTGTACTAAGTCTAATGACGCCTTGGCATCTACAAGGACCTCAAGGTATTACTGTACCTACTCCCTGATTTTAAAGGAAAAAGAATGTATAATTCCCAAACCTTTACATTTCTGAATCAGGCTTTAATTTCTTTTTAGATGGAAAGTGTGGTTTCTGAGGAAAGGAGCTTGGTAGTGGAGTAAGTTCGAAAATATCTTAGCAGTTCCAGTAATTACTCATTTCATCAATCCATCTATATTTAATGTCTACTTCAAATAATGCTGCTTTACATTTGGACAGCCAAGTAAGGAAACAGAGCATAATCCTGCAGGAGTTTCTTTCCCCTTTAGTCTGTGCAGCTCAGAGACTTGTTGTAACGAGAGCACTACTTTCTATGAAACCTTTTTAACATATTCGACTAAACAAACTATCTCCCAAAGAAAGCAGGAGCACTTTTTTGTGTGTGCTTTGCTCTAGCCTTGGCTCTTGAAGACATTTCTGTCGATGTACTAAATGAGCGATGCATTTTGGACAGCTTCTGTGTTCTGATTTGTTTTCTTGTGCTTTTTTTTTTTCCCCTCCCCTCACCCCTCCCCTTCTTCCCCTTTTCATTTGTCTAGGGAAAAAGAAAAGCTCCTCCAGTGTTGTTTCCTGCAAAGACCATTCTTAAGAGCTCGTTGGACAGCGCAGGACTCTTGAAGTGATAGCTAATTGGTGAAAGAAAGGCCCTGATTGTCTTGAGGGAGCTGGAAAGTGCTGCGTGTGCTGCTGAAAGGGACTAGGGAGAAGGTGCCTGGTTTCGCTGAGCAGCTGCTGCTGGAGATGTTTGGAGATTACATCAGCATTGGAAAAAAGGGGCAAAAAAAAAAAAAAAAGCCCAACTTCACAGAGACGGAGTTTATGGAGGGTTTTTTTTCCCCTTCCAAAGGTCTTCTGACAATACCGTCATTGTCAATATAAGAGTTGTTAATTCTTTATGAATAGCACATGGGGCCTCTTGACTAAATAGTACGTTACATGTCCCAAATCTGTCAGCTGGACTCTTCTCTCACATGCTAGTGAGATCACTTTGATTGGAATGTTAGAGGAATTGCTGGGCTGGCCCTGCAGAACTGAATACTGCATTATATAATTAGATCTCCAAGAGTATTTTTTTTCACATTACCTCATTATTCTAGATTAAATATGGAATCAGCCCTTTTGATGATTTTACTAGTTGTAATTATATTAATACGATTCATTTTGTGGTCCTGTCTTAGTGCTTATATAGATTATAAACTGTCCCGAAGGTTTCCTGACACAAGAAAAGAGGACTAAGAGACTTCAAAAGGCTTGTTCAGATTTGAATTGACAATGGGAAGGGCTGGATAAAGTAAATAGAGCTAGAGCAGCTTTTACCTTGGGATTTGATGAGAGAGAAATGACCTGTCAAGACTTCAACCAAGTGAAGATTCTTCAGAAAGCCACATGCTGACAGAGGGGAGCAAGTGAGAACTGATTGAGTCAAATGATTTCCTATCCAACTTGGGCATGGATTTATTGTTGGGAACAGACTTGTGGACTTTTGCCAGTTAAATGATCTGGACAAGCTGGAGGGAATCCTCTTGCTGGGCAGTCCAAGAATGCCAGTGGCCCAGCCTTGATAAATGAAATGTGGTGTGTGGTGCCTGCTGGACAATCTGCTGGTCTGTGTGTTCAGGTGTCGGCTGACATGGAGTGAGATTTGACACCAAAGCCCTACAAGGTACAGTCGTTTCTAGCCTTAAATAAGGACCTTACTAGGACACTGAAGGATTTAACTACTTGCCCAAGCCCTTAGTGACTTAGGATTTTTGGGTTAGCTTACCTTGCAAAAGGAAATAAATTATTCCAAGTGAGCTGTCTGCCTTTAAATGGGTGTTATATTAAGTCAAGCATCCTAAATCTTACTACATACACAACTCAATTTGCTTTAAAGGACCAAACTTTTGTGCAGTCAAAATATGAAAACTGTATTGCCTTGCCTGAGTAATGTGCTGTCCTTAGCCCACTCATCTTTTAAAAAAACCTCCTTTTTTTGTTTGATAAATTTCTGTGTTATGTAAAAGTGAAGGCTGCTAGTTCATATACTTGCTTCAGTATCTCTTGGTCGCTCACATGATGATGTCAGAGTTCAGCTGGGTACAAACCTACAGTATTCCCATACAGACTTTCTGGCCCATTTATGACTCTCACAGTTCCACAGTCTTGCTGATAGTAACTGTTGACCAGCCCTTATCATTTTGTGTTTTGAAGCCTTCTAAAAACCAGACATGAGAGCTGACTGTGCTTATGCAGTGGAACAGGGTAAATGTCAGGTCAATTGATTTCAGCCTTAGATTTTATTCATGGTGGATGACCAATGTATAAAACAGCCTGAAATGCGTGTCATTGACTTCAAATCTAGCCAGATGACAATAAAATAAATATAGATGTAACTAACCTCTTGTCTTTATCTGTGGTTCTTAATTTTAATGATGATTCTGTCCAACACCAGCAAACCACAAAGGAACAGTGAAATGTTGTCTATGTGGTGTGCAGACATACCTTTGATAATGAGTAACTGGAAAAAGGAGGCACAGTGATTAATTTTTCTCTTTTCAGTCAATCATCACTATTCTTTGCTGTTGTGTGCAAAATTAAGGTTGTAGATAAATTGATAATGCCTTTAAGAAAGAGGTCTTCTAATTCTTTATTGCATAATTATTCAATTATTTATTTAATCAATTGAATAATTTAAAAAATTTTGACTTAAGAGTTCATTGAGCTCTGGTTGCATGCTAAACTTCTTATACATTCAAAGCAGTTTTAATAGCACTTTGTTTAATTTCTGTGGATTCATACAGGTTTTATCCACTTCTGAAGGACTTGGGAAGCCATCCTGTTTATTCTGCATTACAAAATTAGGGCTATCACACTTTCAGGCGTGCAAAACATAAAGGAAATGGAGATCTTCCTCTTTATTCCCTTAGGCTTTTGCCCTTTCTCTTTTCATGGAGATAATAAAAATCTGTGCCTTTTAAGTGTGGTGTAATTTTAAAGTGTATATTAGTCTTTCCTGGTGTAGTTTAACCATATTTGTTTTCCTTAAGGAAAACATAATAAAACAAGAATGTTTTAAATTGCTGGATTTTTTTTCAGATATAAAAGTTAAGATTGTGCCTGTGCTTACAAGTTACTTTCCTGAATGGGGTGCAGCAGAAGAAGAAACTTCGGGGAGTAAGTGCTTCATGTCAATTAGTTGTAGTTTATTTAAGATCCAATGCAAAGCCCTTATTTCAGTGGAACTCGAATGGGCTTGACTGGAAGTCACTTTGGAGTCTTTTAAAATTCATTCAGTATTATTTAAGTGTTTAAAAGATACTTATGTCCTCTTGATTTTTTTGCATTTAAGGTTGTATTTAAAGAAAAAAAAAAGCATGTGTTTAATGTCAGTTTTGAGCTGTGGACAGTGTGAATGAAGGTTGCAGTGTGGAGATCCCTTTCAAGGCATGTAACAAAGGGAAGTGTAAAGAAAGAGAAAAAAATGATAGTGAAATACTGCAATATTAAAATCCTTACTAATATGTAATTAATTATATTTTATATGCATAGATTATTTTGTATGTATTTTTGAATTTATATCATTAACATGCTAAACAGTGGCTGAAATTGCCATGTAATCTGTTGGGAAGAAATGCTCCCCTTTGCTTTAAGACATTATCAAGGAGACCTCTAAAATGGGGTTGGTTTCTGTTCTGATCTTTTTTTGGAAAACCAAACATACTTAACTCTACAGATTTTGTCTCCCAGGGTGTTTGATATGGCAATATCTTTGTAACCAGCCAGCAACATTGACCTGTTGAGGCATTACTAAAATCAGGTGNTTTATTCATAGAAACAAAAAATAAAACTCTATGATTTATGGATACAGATCTGTTACTGCAATATCATCACTGTAGGTTTCTTACGTTTATAGGATGATGCTTAGGTTTGGTTTGGCCTGTGATTTGACTGAAAGCATAGAAGTCAGTACATAAATACTATTTCTCATTTTGTGAGTGCTTTAGAAAGGTTATCCCAACTTCCATGGTGGAATTGCCTTCTCCATAAGACCAGCGTTGCAACAAAAGTCTGCCTTACAGGTGATATCAGGGTCAGGGTATACATGTGGAGAGTTTATGGACATTGACTTTGCACACTTGGCAGTACAGATATGTGTGGGCATGTGTGGGCATGTATGTTTTCATTTAAGGATGTTAATATGGAATATCTTATTTTTACAACCCTTCCCACTTTAAGCTGCTCAATCTTGTGTAGTTCTGAAAAAAAAATGATGCATTTAGCTGCTTAACTAACTGACATCACAAAATGCCATTTGTGTTGTGGTGGTTCCATTGGCACCAATAAAACCAAATTTGCTCCCAAAATAGACATTTTCAAGTTCCACAATGGATACTTTTTTTTTTAAACTAGGACTCAAAATCTTTCTGAGCTGTAAAAACTCAATTGAATGTAAATATTCAATTTCTGTCCCACATCGTGTAACATGCAAAAAGTTGGCAATGTGGACTGCATCATGGTGTGGAGAACTAATTACAGATGAGCTCATGGTCATCTGAGCATGTAATTATATTTATTGATTAAAATAATTCCACCATTTTGTTTTGCAGTGCCTTTACACTGGTATCCACTTAAACAATTACTGTCAAACCGTGTAAAGCAAACTGCAGAAGGACTCCCTTAAATGGACCTGGCGATGCAACAGGTGGCCTAATTATTTTAGGTAGCTCCATTACAGCAAAATTCAGAGTGGAGAAGCTGAAGACACAAGTAGAGCTACAATTACTTTGGCTCTTGCAGAAGGAATNGGTGTAATTACAGCAGCTTACAAACCACTTGTAGGGCACTTAAAAATCTCTGATAATCCATTTCTTTTGTGTGAAATAATTTCTTGCAGTAGTTTTTGCTCATCTAATAGTTCATATATATANTCATTTTGTGAGTACTTTAGAAAGGTTATCCCAACTTCCATGGTGGAATTTCCTCCTCCATAAGACCAGCGTTGCAACAAAAGTCTGCCTTACAGGTGATATCAGGGTCAGGGTATACGTGTGGAGAGTTTATGGACATTGACTTTGCACACTTGGCAGTACAGATATGTGTGGGCATGTGTGGGCATGTATGTTTTCATTTAAGGATGTTAATATGGAATATCTTATTTTTACAACCCTTCCCAATTTAAGCTGCTCAATCTTGTGTAGTTCTGAAAAAAAAATGATGCATTTAGCTGCTTAACTAACTGACATCACAAAATGCCATTTGTGTTGTGGTGGTTCCATTGGCACCAATAAAACCAAACTTGCTCCCAAAATAGACATTTTCAAGTTCCACAATGGATACTTTTTTTTTTTAAACTAGGACTCAAAATCTTTCTGAGCTGTAAAAACTCAATTGAATGTAAATATTCAATTTCTGTCCCACATCGTGTAACATGCAAAAAGTTGGCAATGTGGACTGCATCATGGTGTGGAGAACTAATTACAGATGAGCTCATGGTCATCTGAGCATGTAATTATATTTATTGATTAAAATAATTCCACCATTTTGTTTTGCAGTGCCTTTACACTGGTATCCACTTAAACAATTACTGTCAAACCGTGTAAAGCAAACTGCAGAAGGACTCCCTTAAATGGACCTGGCGATGCAACAGGTGGCCTAATTATTTTAGGTAGCTCCATTACAGCAAAATTCAGAGTGGAGAAGCTGAAGACACAAGTAGAGCTACAATTACTTTGGCTCTTGCAGAAGGAATCCGAACAGCTGGGGGGCCCAGTCACCAACTGTTTACAATAAGCTGCCACATCATCAACTGAGGCTGGAGGGGAATGGTGTAACCAGCACTGCCACCCCAGTCCATGTTCTGTGGCACAGCCCTGGGGAATGGAAAGGCGTTGTTGGGGTGTCTCTATCAGGATTCATGTAGGCATCAAATTGCTGGACAGTTGAGTGACAGAAGTCTTGTCTTGGTTAGTTAGCAGGGCACAGAGTCACACCATAAGTGCAGTTGGGTAATGCTTCAGTGTCGCCCGAGTGGGTGACCTTGTAGCGTGGCACTTTGACTCTCACTGCAGGCAGGGCTCTAACAGCATCCCTTGCTAAGGCTGCCAGGCTCTTGCAGTGCTAAAGGCCTGTTTTCAGCTGTTCACAGCTTTGTCAGAGCAGCTTTTCAAACTAGATTTTTCTCTGTTGCATTTGGTGTCTGCTTCTGGCTGAGTTGCCTTCAGAAAGTTTCAGCCAGAACAGTTCAGTGTCTTCCAAGAACAAGACTAGAAAAAATTACATTGTTTTATGCATGCTACAAACATATCGGCAATGGTGTTTGGGTTTTTTTCCTGGAAAGATGTGGTTCTCCCACTCTGGGAGGTAATTTTTGCTCAGCCCTATCAGGGATATGCAAGTCCTGTTTCACATGAAGAAAATGATGTAACTACCTACCACAAGTTCAAGGAGAACAAGATCAAATCTGATGTGGGCTGAAAGGAAAACCTGCATAGAAGGGGGTGAGTAGTCGATTGAATAGAGAATGAGGGAGGAGACACACTAGAGGAAATTAGGGTAGTTTGGACTAACAGACAGGACAAACATGGAGTCTGAAATATATAATCTATGTTTTCTAGGGTAAGACTGAAATCAGGAGGCTAAGACTTATTTAGTGAAATGATTTGACTTGGAATAAGGAAGTCCAAGGAACTGTCAAAGCGATAAGAGATGGTTAAAATGTTTTCAGGATCACTTTCCCTTTAAAATATTGATATAAATCCAGGAACTTAAGTTTTATCCTTTTTTTGGCTCTCAGCAAATTTCTGTGAAGTTCACTGTGAAAAATTCCTCTGTCCCACTTACCACTCAAGCTCCAGCATGAACTGCACCTGTGAACTGCAGTTTTGCTGGTGAAGCACTGAAGTGTCAGTGTAGTGTATGCTGAGCACCTACAGGGCCATGTTAATAGGATGCAAAACAGTTGAGCACTGAGATTAAGACAGCAATCGAATTAAGGCTTTATATGCAATGTTTGATTTGCTCCCTGAATGTTATGACAGGTTCTTCTGCTTGTTTGTTGCACAGGATGAAGTGCTCTAGGAATGGAGCTTGCAGGAGCAATGCTTTCAGTATTCCAGGAATAGAGGGATGGGGTATGAAAGGCAGAGCTCTATGAAGACTAAAGTTTTGAGTGCAGTGATGAGGAAATTAATTCAGCTTTTGTCTGTCATTGAGATCGAAGTGAAAACACTTAGAGATAGATATTCTTTGCTTTGTGTCTGTTTACCTGAAGATCCTGGGTCTAATTTGCTTATGTGCCAAGCACTATAAACTGCAGATTGTCAGTTTAACAAATAAACTAATACCAGTTTAGCAAAATGACTGGTACACCTAGAATTCAAATTCTGAGAATCTGAAGTGAAATGTATAAAATACATAGATGCCAAAGGAGCAATTCTTCTGTCCTTTGGTTTCTTGTTGCAAAGTGAGATAATGTAAATATAACAGAAGTGTCAATCAACATCTGCAAAACACAGACACATTAAAGGACATTCAGGAGGAAATTAATTATTCTTGCATGGGGGACCAAGTGCTGATATTGAAGAAAACATCAGAACTAATTAAGCAAGCACTGTCTATCCTGTGCAGTCAATTTGGCAGGAATATCTTGGAAAAATAATCTACTTGGCAAAAGAGTATAACAAAATGGAGGGAAATTAACTTTTTCCTCCCCATGTGTTGTAGAAGAAACCAATAGTTGCTTCTCTCTAAAGTGTGAGTGGCTAGATATGTTTAGTACCATTTGATTTCTAAACCCTGTTCACACCTAACTGTTTTGTAGATGCAGAGCTTCCAGCACTGAGATGTGAGTGCTCTGGGTGCATGCAGAAATTTAAAAAAAATAAATTTATGTATAATGGAGACATCCATAACATTTAGGTACGTGTGGGAGACTTGTAATTTTGCATGTTAACCGTAGATCCCTAGACTGCGTATCAGTGGCACAGGTCTAAATCCTTTTTTTGGACAGGCCTGGGTGAGTTTGGAACCTGAGTCCTGGGTTTAAAGGAATGCTTGAATTTAGGACTGGCCTGTGTGTATTGAAACCCTTTTCCTAACTGTCTCCCTTGGGAATTGGCAGCCTTAAAACTCTTAGTTTCTCACTGATACTCATGAGGTGGATAGTCTCGATTTTGTTCTTTCGAGAATAAATTTTTCTTTGCCATTAGGTTATTAAAAAATCCCCAAATCATTAGTGCTCTGTTCTGGGAATTGTTCCCAAATCATGAAATCTAGAAATAGTTATTTCTCCTCCCTAGTCATTGTGTGAAGACGAATTCATGGAAGAAGGATTCTTCAATGCCTATTTAGTGCAGGAAATCCTTGTGCTGCAGAGTGTCAAAAGCTGAAGAGGATATTAAAGAAACATCACTACAAGCTTGTCCTATTCTTAGACATCCACTGACACTGTGATGAGAAATGGTGCAGAAATAGCTGATTCTGCGGGGTTCTTCTCTGCTGGTCCAGCACACACTCTCCTCGAATTGGAAAAATAAGAATCTGTCCATTATATTATTTAGAACAGATCACTGGGACAAATGTTTTCAGGGGGTTGGAAGATCTGGCTTCTACTGCCTGTGCCCTGGACAAAGCAGTGCTGTGCAGAAGGATGAGGAGGAAGATGGCAGTGGGAATTGTGAGATACCTGCAGACACGTGGCACTTTCTGCGCTGATCCCGGAGCAGGTGATGGCAGCAGCATCCCTCTGGGGCTGGGGTAGGTGGGGAGATACCTGGTTTTACTCTTGCTCACTGTCTCTCTGTGTGGATGTGCTTTCTTTGGCATGTACCTCGGGACTGAATAGAGCAACTTCCAGAAGTTTAATCCCTGCAAAATGTCTCCTGCCACACCTACGTTTAAAAGGGCACAGCATCCACTTAGCCAGTTTGTTCCTAGGTGTTTAAACTGCTTTACATGAGCTCCAGACCATGGAGTAGATTCAACATGCTATTTAAAGAATATGCAAATAGTGCTGTGTAGAGGGACGTATCTGTCTTGGAGCAGCAATTTAATTGGAGGTCGTCCTTTGTGTAACCCTGTTAATATTTTAGACTATTCTGGAAAACCCCATGGCCCAAGTACTATGGAATGTTGTTAGGAAAAACAGTGTTTTCTCAAATATTTCAGATGTGGAATATTTATTTGGTAGCCAGAGAAACTTGTTACCAAGCAACTGACTATGAGTAGGATCTGCCGCCAACTGTACTTGAAAAAAGGGAAAAAAACCCCCCTACTTGCCTCTCCCTAGGCTGCATGTGAGCATTTACAGTGCAATGAAGAGAAATTAAAAAAATATCCAGGTGACAGGACTTGTAGTTAGTGGTCTCACGTCAGTCAGGTCTTTTCCCTCCTCCTGCCCCTGAGTCATATAATTGACAGAAGAAGCCACTAATGAAAATATTTGTGCAGGAAATCCAGTCACTTTCAAAAACCTCCCATTCTGAAGACTCTTTCCTCAGAATCCTGAATAACGGAGTTTGGGCATTCACTCTTTGCTGAGCTTCTTTTCCAAAAGCAGGCAAGGACCCAGCTTGGAATTCTGCTCAAATTGTTTTATTTTCTTGATATATTCCCTTAATCAGGCATCCAGATGTTCAGATATTGTTTGTTTTAGAACTCAGGTGCCCAAGGTGCTTTTAAGAGGAGCTAAAGATGCTCAGATTGCACACAGTGGATGAAGGTCAAAATAGGACTTAACCTGCTTTTTAAGCAAAATTGTAGCAATGCGGCTGTAACAAGCAAAGCACTCCCTGCTGCAAAACTCTATGGAATGGAAAGAGTCTGGTTGGGGATCTGTTTGTTGGTAAACAAACCTGCCCCTCTCAGTGGATGCATAAGTCATTCTGGATTGACCTCCACGTCACTGAGGCTCTTTCCCTGCAGTGGGTATGGCTGTGATGAATCTTCCATTTCTGCTTCTGAACAGAGACTTTCAGCAGCTGTAATAATGGGGAAAAGAGTTCATTAATTACTCTTTTTAAATATAAATGGCCTGTTTGGCCACAAATGGGCATAATAGAAAATGTAACCTACTTGGATAAAGAGGAAAAGGAAAGCACTAATGTTGCTTGATATAAGAATTGGGCTTGTAGCTAAGTCTTGTGGAGAAGTTAGTTGAAAAACTCTAAAAAGAGCTGTGAAATTGGAGGGGTTTGGAGCATTTTGTGATATTTAGGAACTTTTCGCAGGATATATCAGCACTGTTTCTCATAGCACAAATCTTTTGGGGTTTCTCAAAGATATCCAGGAAGCACCTGTTTATCTGTTCATCCAGAGTGTATCAGCTTATCTGCTCTTTATTGTGGGTCTAGTGCACTTCCATGCTTCACTGCCTACTTTGGAGATGCTGCTTGGGTTTCTCCTAGGAGAGGTCAGATGTCGCATTCTCTGTGTTTCTGAGCACAATAGGAGCTTGCCTGTGGTGCTGCTGCTCAGCCTCCTAAAGCTTCCTCCCCAACCTTGGCTCTTCTTTCTATTTTGTCCCCCTACTTCAGAATAATGCCTGTCAGTTGACCTCATTTGGCAGTCAAGGCTCCACATGGTAACATCACCTGTTCTGCAGCTTGATCTTCAGCTGCTGGTGGAGATTGTGTTAGTTTGGTTGGCCTCAGTGCCCACAGATGATGTTAAAATTACAGTGTTACACTGGGCGTTTTCATGGCTCTTGTGAATTAATTGGAAATTTCAAGTGCTAGATTACTTAAAAAAAAAAAAAAAGCTGTTTCAAATCTATTTCAGTCACACAAGAATGATTATTCCTCAGTAAAAGGTTTTGTGGACTTGAAGATAAAGATGCTTTACCATTAATTCCTTTGAGGAATTAATCTTTCCCCAAATTCTACTTGTTATGTTTTTCTCTAGCTAAGAGCACGTGGAACTTCTGATTAGTTCGAGGTTTTTGTTAACTGAGTGTCATTTGGGAAAAAATTTGAGTTTTCAGGCTGGATTCCAAAAATGCAGAGTTATTCAAAGTATAATTCTCTACCATAAAACCAACTAAATTTACTTTTGGTGCAAAATAGTGAATGAATATCAGTGATGAATTCAGTTTCAGTTATGTACATGTTAGTATAATATTATTAATAAGAAAATAGCTTGACAGGTAATGACACTGAAATATATAACTTTTTGATACATTTATAAATATAAATGGATGAGCTCTTGGGCAGTCTGGTCTGGTGAAAAGTGTCCCTGTCCATGGCAGGGAGTTTGAAACAAGGTGATGTTTAAGGTCCCTTCTAACACAAACCACTCCACAGTTCTATGACAGAAATAGGTATTTGCCATTTGCAGGCTGTGCCATAAATTGGACAGCCTGGGGTATTTCTTTCCATCACTTTGAATAACTTTCAAAGACTGGGGTGGGAGATGTGAGATCTCCCCTAAATACAGCTATGGTCACTTAAGTGCCATACCTAGAAGGGATGAGATTTTCCTTTCTTTTATTATGGTTTTTTTTGGTTGTTTTTTTTTTGGTTTGTTGTTGTTGTAGTGCAGGGGATATAATTTCCCAGGTTAAATCAAATATTGACACACCTATGGTTTGTACTAAATATCAGAATTTTAGGTTATCCATTTAGCACCTTGACCTCACCAGTGTGGGTATATGAAGAACTGTACTAGGTATCTAATAACTAATGAACCTCTTTTCTCCATTTGCATACAGTTTTAAATGAAGTGAATGCTAAAGGACACAACAATATTCTTTTTTGTTGACAGGGCATTTCTGTCTGTTTCCTGCAGTCATTTTTTTACCACCAAAAGCAGCAGAAATATTAAAAATAATCTGCAGATTGTGCCTGCCTAACGATCCAACCTGGAAATACTTTTCGGTCATCTTGAACTCTTTGCTGTTTGTGTCACAGTGGTGTGAGGAGGGAGCAGAGGTAATACAACCTGAATTTGCTGTGCAGTCATAATCAAGAATAACAGTCCATGAAAGTGTGATCTAGTTCAGTGCTCTGCCCAAATCCATGGTCAGAAATGTGGCTGCACATGTTTTTTAACAGATAATATTGAATAACAGAGATGAGGGGTTTTGTAAGACTGGGGGCTACGCACTCCCTCCTTGGATCACAACATCTACTTCAAGCTGAAGCTTTCCCAGGTCTAATGTGGGCACAGAGTATTAGCTGGGGTATATTATGTATTATTCTGTTTGAAAACCCCTTGTACTCTGTGCTCTTCCTACGTGCAGTGGCTGCTCAGAAGGTCATTATTAGTCATCCTGGCCCTGGTTCTTGGCTGTGCTGGAGGTGGTTTGTACGTGGATCTGTACCTTGAGAGACAGTCTACGAGTGAGTCAATCCTTTGCTGTCCCTCTGTTGCTGTAACAATTCCTATGCTCCACAGGTTACAAATCTATAAGCAAGGGAGTATGGCCAAAATATCCCAACAATGCCTGAAAGCTGCACTAGCTCTAAGCCACTGACAGCTGATGTGAAGCAGAACAGCTCTGAGGATGCTCCCCTTTATCCTGGGACTCGACCTGGAGGATACACGGTCTGGGGAGCCCTGGCAAAGTGTGCGTGCCCTGGCTCTGCTCTGGGATATTTCTGGGTGGTTTGAATGCTGCTGGGAGCCTGACTCGGTGAGACACTTCGTTTTCTGAGTGCTTGTGTGTGTTGTGACACAGACATTGCTTCTGGCTGGGACTGCTCTGGCTATGTACAAGCCAGAGCTGGCAGGCACACAGCTGGCACATAGAAAAAACATAGAAGCGAGTCAATTGGTAGAAATGTGCTTTCATGCTCCTCGTGGTTTGCAGTTACGTTTTGTTTGTTTACAATGAAATCTATTGATGCACCTAATGCAAAAGTAATACTAAATCATGTGTCTGCTGAAATTCTGCTTCTGCTTTTTCCAGGATTGGAAAGTACTGAAGTACTTTTATTTTCCATAAGATGTGATGTTTGAGAGTGGTGATAGGTCATTGCCAGACACTTTTAGATGCTTGTTTTGTCCCATTTTCAGTTTTTCTGCCTGTCCTCTACTGAGTTAAAAAAATGGGCTTTGGAGCCTTCAGTCACCTGTGGAATAGTCAGAGCAAAGTGTAATATTCTGAGGCTCCCTTTTCCCAGGGTTTCCTGAAGGAGTCTCTGTTTGTCATTCAGCCTGCAGTGCTTGTATTGGGTTACACTAGGAATGTGGAAAGCTATATGGGAAAATCTGTCAGGCTGTGAAAAGACCTCAGGCTTTGAAATTTTATGGAACATGATTGCTAATGCACATTCCATATTTCAGGGTGTCTGGCTACCCTTGCTCTGTGTAAGGATGTGATGTATGTGGTGGAATATACAGGCTTGTTTTTTTACAAGAACTATTGCACTGATAAACAAGGCCACAGAGCTGGGGAAGTACCAGAGAGGAAATCCCATTAAGGAATAAATTAGAGTGACACCTACTAGTGTTGGTACAGTTAAAGGTCAGTCCCCATCTACAAAACATGATCCCTAATACAGTAAGGAGCACTGGTATAACTCCTTTTCCACCACAGCGTTCCAGTAAAATCCCAGTTGTTTAGGAGTGGAGCCCACGTTTTTTTTTATATACAAATAACCGAGAGACTCATCTACAGTTTAGAACTTCAGCTGCAGTAAATCAAGATCATGTTCATAAGAGGGTTTGCTTTCAGATATTTCAGCAGGACCTAAATTTGCAAGTCACCAAGTGCAGTTTATAGGAGTTGGATCGGATGCCCTGAGTTATGCATGTATTAAGTACAGTGTATGTTATATGTGCTTTGTAAAATAAAACAAAAAAATCCATTAGCTCATGAAACCAGCCTTTGCACACACAGGATACTGTGTAAACAGTTTCAAGAGTCTAAAACTGTGTACTATATTGACTTTTTCCCCGTGTTTTTTACTTAAATTTGTCTTGTAAGGTTGACTTTGTATCCTGGTATGATAATTTAAAAATAAGACAGACAACAAAAACTTAGGAAATGGAAGGAGCTTCCCAATTAAAAAGCCACAATGAAATACAATCCTTTAAATGCTTTCCTCTTTTTCCCTCACACCAAGCAGGTCAGCTTTCCTGACTACCTCCTAAAAAGGTGGGATGTCAACAGCAAATCTGTTGGTTTGAGGTTAACAGATTGGATTGTCTATTATGTGCTCACAGAAAGTGAGGCATAAGTTCCAAAGCTGCAGGAGTCTGGCCCCACAGGCATGCCCAATACTCATTCTGTGTAGTCCAGGATTGATAATGCAACATGGAATCAAAGTCAGTCCCCCAAGCAAGAGTATCCAAAGCCATTTTGGTATTTTATACATCAAAACTGGCTTAGAAGGCAGCAGACCCCCTACTTATATCTAATTGGTCCTGTGGGTTTAGGGAGAGACTGTACTTAATATACATTCCTCCGTATATGCACCAAAAAAATCAGTTTGTCTGATTGTTTGTTGGATGCAATTCTGGGGCCTGATTTGTGCAAATCAGGACACATTATTGTAATTTGACTGTAAAGTGACTTAATACACTTTTTGAACAACTCTCTCTTCTTTGCCCAGTAGCTTCCCATTTCAAGTAACAGTAGTTGTTTAGAAGCTGCCAGGGTTTTGCTCATTAAAAACAAGAAATGACAACCCTTAAGAAGACAAGGATAAACTTCAGTCCCTAATGAGGGTTCACCCATGAGGCCTGTCCGAGCACCTGGATGGTTACTGGCCAGACTGAATCCCTACCAACACCTAAGCTCATGCAATAGGATCATGAATGCATTAAGGGTGATGGATTATGGACATATTTCCCTAATATTTGTGTTGGTTTATCAGGCTTATATCCAGACCTTAGTGTTGCACAGACCTCAGGCTTCGTGTTTAAAATACGAAGCAAATGCATTGTGAAACTGATCTATTTCCAAATAATTTTGTCATCAGGCAATTAAAATATCATGTGCTATAAACATCTCTAAGAAGCTATGGATGGGAAAGTTGCCAGTTTCACGAGTCACATTGCTTTCAAAAGCACAATGAAAGTACAGTTCTCTGAGCAGTCTGGAAAGAAAAGTCATTTTCCAGCTCTTAAAATCTTTTTTTAGCTTTTTGCAGTGCTCTGAAGTCAAATTAGGATGATTTTAAAGACAGAACTGTTAAGTGCCAATGATTTGTCAGTACTGGCACACTTAAATTCATAACAACATGGTTTGGGCCCATGCTTAATATCTTAATTGTGCATATGAAATTCTTTTAAAGTAAAGCCAGTCATAAAATGCATGCTTCTCATATTAAAAAAAAATAAATTAATTCACTTTATTATATTTGGGGAAAAAACCTTCAAATAACTTACACCTTTTTACTCCAGTATTGCTGTTTCTGGCTAAGAAATATGACTTGTTTAGACTAGGAATTTAAAGAGGAGTCTGTAAGGTTTGACTCCTCTGCCATGATTAGGCACCAGACTACTTTCCTGGACTTTGAAAATTGCATCTCTCATGCCTTGATCAAATTGATTTCCATTTATAAAAATTTAAAAAGCATCTCATGAGATAATTTGTTAGCTTTAACAGAAAACGCTGTGAACCTGATGCCTTACAAATGCAGTTAGAGTTCTGACTGTAAAGTGGTTAACTTGAGGCATTTTGCTTTTTTACTGTGCTGTGTGCTGGTTTGCTGGACTGCAGGATGAGGATGGGGTGTTGTGCCTGCCAGAAGGACTGTCCAGTTTGGTACCACTTCTGCTTTCAGAGGATTCATTCAACAGGGTGCACTGAGTGAAAGATCATAAGCTAAGTAATTGTAATCTTCATGTGGTCATGAAGATCTTCAGTGTAATGTACTTTAAAAAAAAAAAAAATAAAGAAGAGAATTAGCATTCTAAAGGCTATAATTGTTTTCCGAAAAAACCCAATGTGACAACTTCAGTGACTGGTCCCAAAGTCACCTTAGCCTATTGTAGGTCTTTAGGAACAAGAATTCCAATAGGAATACCCCAGAGGAGAGCTGACAATTGGAAAATTTTACCTAAACAATTAAGAAGGCTAATTGGAAGAATAGAATTATTTAGGAAGTGCAGCGGGCCGTGTCTGCTGTCTGCTGGTGTTCTAAACACATGCACCGGATAACGTGCTCGTGTCCAGTTGTCTCAGAACAGGAAAGGGTAAGAGTTTCTTTCTTTTTTTGTACTGATGTATAAACAGGGGAACAGACATCCAGGCTGAGTTTGCAGTCCTGACTCAATTGCAGCCAGAAACGTGGCTGATGAGGCTGCTCTGGGGCATTGGATGAAGCAGGGAGTTGCCTGCCAGGGAGCTGAGAGAGAGGGATGGTTAAAAGATCCAGCAAGGGGCATCCCTTTTCCTGATCCTTGTTCCAGGCAGGAATGCAGTGTAATTGACTTTCATTGTGAATTTGTAATGTTTTTTACTAAAATGGATGCACTTAAAATAACGGTATATTCAAACATAGCTTCAGGATTTTTGAAGAGGAGGATCTTATACAGAGATAGCTTTTTGGATACAAAGCCTTTGTCTCCTTTATATGAACTAACCTCTCATTTTATTCTGCTTTGGCAGTGAGAATGAACCCCAGGGTGTGTTTAACGTGGCTGCCCTTGGTGCCACAGTGCAGGAATGATGTAAGGAGAAATCAATATAACTCAGAAGTAAGTAGTTATGGATGCATGCTGAAGGTGTTATTGTATTCTGATCTGCAAGAGTTTTGGAAAATTCGCTCTCAAATTGTTGTTGGAAATGCTATCTGTGAAAAAAAGAAAGCAATTAGTTCTTTTCTGATGCTTAGTAATGTGGTATATAAATATGACCAAAGCAATGAGCATGAGATTTCACTGCAAGTGCTGAGGGAGTAATAGATGGGTATTAGCAAAAGAATAGAAGGAATGAATGGGGATATGCACTGACCATTTATTCTCTTTGAAAGACGATCTCTTCCTGAGTTACTGAATAGCTAATGGCTGATACAAATGGTTGCAGATAGGATAGATTGCCTCAAGATTGATGGCTGACTGTTGTTGGTCTAGGTTTTTAATCCAGGCTTCTGCTGGAATGCAAAGTTCCTAGCTCAAGATCAATTATACAAGGACATCAAGAAGAAAAAGACAGTCACGGTATTTGTCTGCTTCTCAAACTACCCAAGATGTGAAAGGGGTTTTACTTGCAGTGACATGCCTGTTAATGCCAGGCAATGTAATACTTTCTTACTACAACCGTTTGCTTGCAGTTAAAAGTAAAAAAAAAAAAAAACAACCAAAAAACATTTCAGAAACACAGCACATTCCATGCACTTTTTGATGCCTTGTGATTGTTGTTTACAAAGATAAATCATGGGGACTTGGGAGGTCACTGTGACAAAGCTGACCGTGCCTGAGTCACTTGGGGTGGGCAGCACACCAGTACCTGTGCTCTTAATCTAAATTAATTTCGTGACTCTGCAGAAATACCAGAACACAAGGGGGGGAAAAGGAATTATGCTGCAAGCAGAGATGGGCCTGAATCCCTTGGTGGCTGTGAATTAGGAGGCATTTTCACAGGAGTTCATGTCTGAAAAATGGCTGGTCTTCTTTGGCAATAAAAAATCAGAGGCTGGGGCAGGGAATGGGGAGGTGGGTAGTGTAAGAAACCTAAACCTTCAAGTGTGGCTTGAAGATAATGACCGTGAACCACTTGTCTCAAGTGTAAATGGTGCCTTACAATAACACCTGCTGAATTTCCTTTGATTTTCCATTAACTAAATACCCATGTGGAGGTATATTGTCTATGGAACCCTGAGGAAAAAATAAAACTATAGTATTTTATGGGTAGTTTTAAAAAATGTCAACTCCAAAAGAATGCATGCTATTTTTATTTGGTTTTAAGTTCTGATAATTCCTCTAATATGCAAAGCTTTAAAATGGGATAAATGTTATATGCAAAATTGCACACATCAAATTTTGAAAATATTACTTAAACTGCTCCTTTCCTTGTTTTTCTTCTGTGAAGAAGAAAAAATTTCTACTGGGATTGAGGGTGACACAACAGACTGCAGACAATTGATGCTGATAAAGATGTTTAAGGTGATATGGTCAGCAACAGACACAAATAAGATTGAGCTTCCATGCAAAGTAAGAATATTAATTGAACAACTTCCTGCCAATGGTGAAAGTCAACAGATAATTGAATTAGAAAAGGGAACTAGATTAATTGATTAAATTCTTAGCTACTGCATCAGTTTTGTGGTTAAGATGCATGACAATGCTGGTTATTAATTTTAAATGAAAGCTTCCATCCAAATATCAAGTGCTGTGACTTCCTACAATTCCTTAGGCAACCAGCTATGGTCCAAATTCCATACAAGTGGATAACTGAATTTTTAAAGACTAATGTAGAAGAATTTTTAAGATTTGGTACTTATTTGTGGCTACTGAAGAATTTTCTAATGAATTTTCTAAAGAATTTTCTGTTTTCCTACTCCCCATTATGCCCCAATAAATCACCATATTCTGTGGAATATGTAGCAGTTGGACTTGGTGGTGATGGCATAGCTTTGGGGGCTCTTCTTGCTCTCTTCTTGGGAATAAAAGACACAACCTACTTCCTCTGCCCTCTCTGCCCCACAGAGGTTCCTTAACCTGTGGGTTTTAGCTATGAGACAGGACATCCTGTGTGATTCCAGCAAGTCCATATAGTTCTCGAATGCTTTTCCCAAGGTGAGGATTAGAAAACTTCAAATGCCGCTTGACGGAGAGAGGAAATCTTGTGTAATGCTTTTGTTCTGCTAACATCTATGTAAAGAGCTGCCTGGGAGTTTTGGAATGGAATCTGTCATCACTGTAATCCTGTTCTGGAAAATTGTGATGGAGACAGCACAGGCAGTGATGTCATTGGGTGTCTGACACAGTCATTGCCCACAGCAGACGCACCTCCTGACCGAACTTCCCTTTGTCTCTGACATTTCAATGTCCAATTGGCAACCTTATTGGTAGGGCTTTTTTTCTTTCACAGCTGTGTTAAAATTCAAAACACAGATATGTGAGAAAAAGCCTGCTACAGAGGAGGGTCTGTTCAATGCTCTGCAGACTTCAGAGGAATTTTTGTGCACTCTGCCTTCAGTGTCATGTGCAGGAAATTCTTCTTTGGTCCATACAGTGCAATAAAACAAACCTCTTGTGTATTAGCTTTAGATTTTAATACTTCTACTCACAGCCTGTGGCAAGTGGTAAAACTATGAGAAAGAAGCAATTTGCTTCATAAGGGTTCTGGCCTGACTCTCCTTGTCACATACACCTATTTGTTAAGGACCTGTCACCATGTAGGGCAGTGGTAGTTCTATGACATCGTGCAAAAATGCTATTTATATACTGTGTGCTAGCAATTCAGTTGAACAATCACATTTAGTTATTATCCTTCCCTGCCTTTGTAAATGGATCCAGCAGGGATGAGACATGCTGTGATTTGCATTACTGGGATGTGAGAAGGCAGCCTGTGGATTGCCTTTTTCCTGGGTAAGTTATGTGTTGTTATAGGCCTTGCTTGTAAGGTCGTTGTGTGGCAGGTTGTGTTTTATGATTTGTATGTCTGTATTTAGACAACTTTAGATACTGGGGGAGTTATTGTTTTACAGATTATAACTTTACATATAACAGAGTGTCTTATTTTTAGAGAAGACAATCACAGAATGGCATGATTTTGGTTAAGGTTGTGAATGTTCAGTATTGTTGAAACTTAGCCCATGGAGATTATGTTTAAATGTCTCAAGAACACACCTTACCACCATAATAATTGTTGCTTGCATATTATACAAGTAGAGAACCTCCAAAATGTTGAGAGTGCTAAAGCTATGCATACAATCAGGCATCTGCATGCATTTCTCAGCTCTCACACTAGTGAGTGTTCCCTGTCTGTGTTACAGCTCCATGCCAGGATGAGACCTGAATACATCTCCATCCATGATTTTCCTGTCCTCACTCCTCTTTCCAAGTGCATGAGAGCTGGATGTGAGTGGAGGAGTGATGTGTTGACATCTCTGACCTGGCCAACAGAAGACCTCCAACACATGCCAGATAGTTTCCCTCCAGGATACTTATTTGACTGGTGACGTGGATTTCTTGCCTTTTGGACTTTATTTTCAGGTTTTCTGAGTGTCACTGAAGTTTATCACTTCCTTTTGTTTTTCAAGCTGATTCTTCTGTTGCTGGCATGTTGTAACTTTGATTAGACCACAGAATGACACCAGAGGTGTGAGGGAGAGAAGCAGGAGTGAAATTTGACCCATTGGTACAAAGGACCTGCCCTTTTCCCACTGAAACAAATGCTAATAAATGGACAAACTTCTCCATTCAGTGGCTGAAATAATGTGGCTCCTGTGCACAATGTGTAGGTTGACTGTGTTCAGAACCCACAGAGTGTGTCTAATGCTTTCAGAGAAAAATGAGTCAGATGGATTGTTCAGGTCCATCAGAGCTCCAGGAGAGAAGGTGGATAAATATTATCCTCATCACTGCCAGCACCGCCACCTTCAGGGATTATTGTCGCCTGAGTGGGAAGAATCCCTACCAGAATCTGAGATACAGGAGCAAGGACTTGGTACGACTGTTGCTTCCCAATGAGTCTGATCATGTGAAGGAAGTTTATCTATTCCTGGGACACATCCAGGTCAGTCCCAGGGCCTTTTTGCTGGGGACTAGAGAATCCTGGCTTTAGCCCAGATTCAGGCAGCATCCCACACTGTGAATTGGCAAGTCAGCTCAGCTTTAAGATGAAGGTAAGTGCAGGAAACTTTTGAGACCTGTGAATGAAAAATGCTGCATCTGTGTTTCCTATGAGACAAAGCTTGGTTATGTTCTGAGACAAGAAATACCACATCACATGTGGGCACTCTTTGAGTACTGGAGTTTTTCCTGTGCACAGTTCATGATAAGTTGGAAGCAAGTTCCACAGAGGCAGCTGGGGGCTGAAAACTAAGGTGAATCTCACAACAAGAGATTTGTTTTGAAATGGACTATGTAGAAAGAAACAAATAGCCATGCAGTCTGTTGGAAACACTATACTAGATTTGAAGTCTTTAACTTTTTAACCTTTGCATAATTCCTAAGATCTTCTATGGTGTCACTAATTATTTGCTAAAAGTGCCTGTTGGTAACACATAATTTTCTTAAACAACTTTAATTCTACTTCCACATGGACCAGTGTGTTTTCCTGCATTGGTTTTGATGCTCTTGGGTAATGCTACATTGTGAGGGGGAAGGGGTGCTGAGCTCCCAACTGGGAATCGTCAACACAAAAACTGTTCAGGGGTGATAAATCATTGGAGGCCCAGCATGTGATTAAAAGCGGTGGCCACCAGCAGTGACCCATGGGGATGGAGGTATCAGTGACAGAGAGCAGGGGGAGGTGTTTGGCATTCCTGTTTGGAGGCCTGACCAGGGCACCAAGGTTTGTTTATGTTTCTGTTCCACCGACTCCTGTGAAATGCCCTCCATCTGTACAGGGAACACACATCAAGTCAGGGAAAGTATCTCTGGTATTTCTTGAATTGTCAAGGATACTTGAAGGTAATGTGTGAGTTGAATTATCTGGGATTGCAGAGTTAAAACCAAACACTCAGTTCAGGGCTCTGAATCAAGTCGGCATCACACAATTATTGTCATTTTATGTAAGCTTCACACAGAGGCACAGAAGCTGTAAATGTAACTCCTTTTCTCTCAGCTAAATTAATCCTAGAAAAATAATTTTTGTTGGACCAGACATGGGGACACCTTGTCTGAGGTTCTACTTTGTTCTTGGCTTAACAGAAATCTTGATTAAATATTAGAAAAAAATGTGGCAAAAATCCATTGTGATTTGGCCCAATTTGATATCCATTTGGAGCAATGACAGTATGTTTTGTTGCTGTGCACAAGACAGTGGAGATACAGGAATATGGTTCTGGGAACACGGTGTAGGGGTGAGCATGGGTGGTGCTGGGTTAAGGGTTGGAACACATGGTCTCAGAGGTCTTTCCAAATCTTAACAATTTCATGATTCTATGACAAATTCCTATGTATTATTTTATAGATCAGCTATTTTCCAATTTGCCAACAAACATTTTGGTAAACTTTTATCAGCGAAGTACGGAGCACAGTTCTGGTTGCAAAGTGCTGGCAAGATAGAGCAGCAATGAACAAAAAGATGGGTTTGGAAGGCGGTGAAGAGCAGGATGAGTGAGAGCTCCAAGCCCTTGTGTGCTGAGAGGTCTAAGTTATGTTGGTAGAGAACAGTAAGGCCGGGAGGGAAGAAACTTGGTTTGATAAGTGGAAAAGGTCACAAGAAATGACTTAAATTCAGGAAAAGTCACAACAGCTTAACAAACGAGGTGCCTTGGAAGGCCAGAGTGATTTACATTGGTAAAAGGGCTACACAAACATTTTCTTTTTTAATACCTCGTTATTTTTATAGACTCTGTAGCTGTTTAGAAGCATCCTTTATCCCCCCTGAATTTATCCTACAATGTGTAAAAGATGGTCTTGCTATGCTTGAAAGTATCATGGACATGTTTTATGTTTGACAGCAGCAACCCCAGACTGCTTCAGGGAAACAGGCAAGAAACCTCATGCAAGTAGATGTGAATATACATGAGGACTTCTTCCTATTGCCTGTATGCAGAGGTTGGCTTAAGGCCTGATTCAGAAGGTTTTATATTCCTTCCTGTGCTCTTTTTATTAGGTTGGACTGGATAATTTCAACTGCCTTATAATTCTGAACAACCGAGGAGCATCTTGCTGTAAACTTCTTGACTTTTCAGCAGCACCAGGAATATCTTAAAAGTTTCACTGTGCTCCAGATAAACAGGTGATTACTATATAACTGATGCTGCTCAGTGGGATAAATGGGAGCAATACAGGCACACCTTGTAAAGAAAGAACATGACACAAGGAAGTTGGTAATAATCTGATGTAAAAGGACTCTTAGCAAGTTTGGAAACATTATGGTTGCCAGATGTGCTCTTCCAGATGTTAGGATTTCCTATTATACGCTGCTTCCGGTCAGGAGAAGCGGTGCTTGTGTGTTAGAGCCTTCGAGACATGAGAGTTACCCGACCCTGAAGATTAATTCTGTAACTTTTGCTATGGATTATGCTTATTATTAGAAAATATTGTGATTAACTCCCAGCACAACCCTCAGCTGATTAGAAACACACTGCACAGAGCTGGAATGATCCTGCTCAGTCAGTGACTTCCACCAGCCCCTGTTGTATCTTATATATAACCTTGTATATAACCTTATAACATGATACAACCCCAGACGATTTCACACCCTGCTGCTGATTCAATTCTTTCTCCTTGGGCTTTCCTAGAACTGTAGGCAGTGTTTGCAAGCCAGTTACCACCTGCTGCAGAAGGGAGTTTGCTGATGTGGTATTGAAACTAAACCAAGGGGTTTTTTGTGACCTTGAAGCTTCTTCTGGTTTTAGGCACAGAGTTCCTTCCCAAACTTTCTTTTCTGTTTGAGTTACCTTAAGTCACGTGGCTTTGTAAAGTAGTGCTTCTCTCCATCGCTGCAAACAGCTGCCATTGCTCTGCCTTGCCCTTTCCTCTTGCACCTTGGTCACCTATAAATCCTTGGTGATATCTCTGTCTTACCTATTTCCACTCATTCATGTGTGAAGGCCTCAGGTCCTCAAATCCTTCATGTCAAAAAGATCTGAGAGGCCCTGCTCCTATTCCAGATTTGGGGAAAACCTTAGTTTGACCTGTCTGGAGCATTTGAAGTTTCCAGGCTTCCATCAAGCTGAGTATAATCCCAGTTCCAGTGCCTGCTCTGTTACCTGGGATGCAACAACAATGCACAGGGAGCAATACATTGAACGAAGAACAACCTTGCCAGAATGCAGGGATGTGATGCTGTGACTGTCAGGGAAAGGGGAGGAGTGTGTGGATTAATCAGAATCACATTGTGCTGCCCAAGGCTTGTCTAATGAAGAGGCAAGATGCTACAATGTGATTTCCATAGAATTAGAGAATCTGCTGAGTTGGAGGGACTCATCAGGATCACTGAGTCCAACTCCTGGCCTTGCACAGGACCATCCCCAAGAGTCACAGCATGTGCCTTAGAGCATTGTCCAAATGCTTCTTGAACTCAGGCAGCCTTGGTGCTGTCTACGATTTAGGAGAGGTCTGTGTTTCAACTATCAGTGGGCAAGTTCAGTATTTCCTTACAGATGATTTTTGCCAGCTAGTGGTGGGCATGTTTGTCCCAGAGCCTTCCCTTTGGGAAAAGCGGCAAGCCTGGTTTTCACAGGGCAGTTTTGCATCACACTCATTTTGCAGAACCTGAGTCTAAGTCATGAAAAAAGTAAGAAGTGAGGTGAGAGAAGGTAGAAGGGAGGATAGAAAGTCCCTTAATGCAGCACAGAAGTGTTTCATACAGGCCTCTGTCTGCCAATAGCAGCAATGGGGCACTACTTACAGCGAAGGGACAGGATTTATTCTTTTGTCCAAGAACTCTTTAAGAAAGTCACCTACACTTGATAGACAATCGTCATAGGCAAAATAAATTACTGTAGAAAGCCCTTGAAAGAAGTAAGAATGACGTGCAAGTCTCCTGTGTCTCAGCTCAGTGCTTTATCTGCATAATTCATTGAATATTTGTTAAAAATCTAATTTGTATCTATGAATACAGATTCACAAATGATGGTTAAATGCTTTACTTAGTAACTAACATATATTCATTTGTAGTTTATATTCCAGTACCTTGTAATTTTCCCCAGTAATTTTCTACTGAAAAAGTTAAAAAATCAAGGCCGAAAGGGGAAACAACAGCCTAATACTTCCAGGATCATCAGTCATCCTAATCCATTCCTAAATCCTAATCCATTTCTAAAAGATACTTGTTAAGAAGAGTTAATGAAGGACAAATACAGAGTTCCACCTGCATTTGTGGTATAAACCATTATCCATTTGATAGGTGTGAAGCATCAGCAAATTAGGGAAACTTTCATTCATCCTTGCAAAAATTTTGGAAAATATGGGTCAGTTTTGAGGATTTCCCTGTAAGTGTGGAGTGTCCTAAAGCTGATCTGTCTTTATGGGACATATATTTAATATTGTATTTTTGTCCTAAACCTTGTGTGAATCAGAGCACATCTTAGATCATTGCTGTGAGACACTGTGATAAGTGTGTGAGGACCATGTCCCTTGGCAGAGCCTCCTGTTGCTATTTGGAGCTCTGTATGAACCCAGGCTCTCATTAACTTGGTTCACATTCCAAAATAAGTCCTCCTGACATCCTGTGGGTTTTCTAGTAAGGCTTGAGCAACGTGGAGAAGTTTTTATGGATTGAATGAAATATTATCATGAAAGATATTGCTTATATACTCTCAGCAGCAATCCAATTTGATATTTCACATTTTGGCCTGGGCTACTGCTGGAAGCACACAGTGCTATCTCTTTTTAGATAGTTATCTGTGGCCACTTCACAATTATTTGGCTTGATTATTTATGGAGAGACTGCTCAAAACTCATCTGTTTTAAAAGACAGTCTCTGCTTGTGGTAAATGGTCCTCTGGCTTTCTGTGCTCCCTCCAGTGAAGTGCTCAGCCTGATTATGGGTAAAAAGGCAATGGTGCTGTGAAAACCAGCTTTTTGCAGACCCAGAGGGTCAGAGCAGTAGCCTGGAAATGTATTGGGGTCACCAGCCAGAGAGGAGAGACCTTTAACAATTATGTTTAATTTGACTTGCAATCAAACAGAAGTAGATGGCAAAGCAGGAAATGGTATCTTTAGACATGACATGAAATAGTATTGCTGTCAACCTGAATAAGAAAATCTGGGTTTTTTAAAGCAACTACGTATTCAAATAGCCTGTAGGGTCAAAACAGCCTTTCCTACAGCCGTTTGATAGCTGGCCTGATAAAGGCATAAACACTATAAATATCCTAAATCAATAATCCTGTATCACTGCTGAAAGCAGGCGTGTTCACATATCACAGCAGATGGGAAGAAAGCAAATAATATTTGTCTTGCCTTTCAGATTGATTTCCTGTTTTTAGTAAGCCAGAGTGTGTCCATATGTTAATCAGATTGCTAAGAAAGATAGCTCAGGGCAGCAGACTTTTACTTGACCTGCTGGGAGAAGGGGGGCAAGGAACAGAGGATGAAGTCCTCCATGGCCCCAAAATATTGGTGGCAGAAACAGTTTCTGCAAATATGATGCAAATGCCTGTGGCTTCCCTGATTTTCCTTGGGAAGCGCTGAGTGCTCTTCCCAGCTTACTTAGGCAGGTCATCTTTACAGCGCTCAGCAAGCTGCAGAATTGAACCTGTTCACTGAAAAATTCTTAATCTGTCTTTTCTTTCCTTTTGGAGGTGATTTGCCATGATGAAAGCTCGAGCATCCTGCAGAAAGGCCCAAGGTCCTTGAGATCTCCCTTGCCTTCCCCAGCCCTTCTGCAGTGCTGTGTGTTTCCCTGCTCCCCCACGCTTGCAATAACATGTGGCTATTTCAGCTGCAATATGCCCTTCCATAGAGCACAAAGACCATCCATAATGGTTTCCAAATGCACTCCCAAGTCCTCTAATTTTTCCCTTCAGACAGGAGATTTTAATTAACTTTAACGACAAATAGTTCAGAGATCATTTGTGTGCACATAAACTCTAGTGATGTTTATGGGCAATATGCAACTGCCTGAGAGGGAATGATGGCGACTTGGTGTTCTGAGCATATTTTCTGTGAAAGACATTTATGTTCTACAAGCTTCAGTTTTATTCTGTTTATAAAATTGATAAAATGTTTGGTATGAGAGTGGGAGGAATATAATTTCAGTGGTCATTTAGTCAATACCCTTACTCTGCCAGAAAGCTCCCATGGTGGCTGCAGTCCTGCAGGAGTTATTTGTGTGTTCATGTCAGTGTGGCACACTTATTCTAAACATGAAAATCAACCAGCCATATAGAACATATTCTATGTCAAATATAAAATAAATGCCACAATTATTTGATAATGCCCCAATTTTGTATACATTTAGTGTTATATGCTTGGCTGATATGGGTTAATACAAGATGATTCTCACATCCACAGTGAGTCCCAGTTATCTCTTGAGATGAAGGCAGATGCAACAGGTGAAGCACTGGCTTTGAACTAGAAAACTACTTTCACAAACCTACCTTCGTGTCTGACTTCTGGCATGTTACTGGTCTATACCTTTGTTCCCCTTCCCTCAATGAACAGCAGTACTTCCTTCCTTGTAGCTTTGAAAAGCACACCAAAGGCTGGGACGTGTTCAGATTCCACAGAGACACCTGAAAGACAAGTGAGTGCGCCAAAGGTTAGTTTGTTTCAAACCCTGATTTATGTTGCTTGCTGCTGGAAGCATGAAGGGGAGGGAATGAGATGAGAATGAAGCTTTCCCGTGTTTGGTGGGCACTGACATCCAGGATGTCCAAACGCAGGGAGGACCAGAGCTAATAATTGCTTATATTTCTGAAGTTAAAAGACAAAAACAAAAGACCACCCCTTCCTGTAGTGCCTTTTATTATTAGAAAAGACAAGTAAGTTTTTTTGGAGAGGAAGGATGATTTTATGGAGCTGGAAGCCAGATGATCTCACTTCTAATCCTGGTGTTGACACAGATTTTCCTGTGTGACCTTGGAAAAATCTCATGCTACATTCCAGTTTCCAATCAGTAAAATGCAACAATCATTCTTTGTTGTCTCTGAGGAGCACCCTGCAGCTAATGCATGACTGCAAGAGAGATTTTGACACATCTTTTGGTTGCTGGAAAATGGTGTTTTCATATCCAGTGTTTTTTTGGTGGTGTTCCTATAAAAGCATTTAAACAAGTTAGGTCTTAACTCCTGTGGCAATTTGGGAGCTCTGTTTCTGTCTCACATCCATGTGAAGCTTAATCCCTTACAAAGTTCTATCATAGACTGAAGTGCTGGTGTAATAGAAAAGCTCTAGAAATAGATGGAATCCTTAAAGAACATTTTAACAATTCCATTAAGAGAAATAAGCAGATGAAACCAAGTCAAACCTGTTAAAATATCTTAAAGACGCTTTTCTAAGATATGTAATCAACTGACTCTATTTTAAAGTCTCTTTTCTAAAATACGTAGTCAGCTGACTCCCTTGGTTAAGAACCAAACTGACCCCCTCTATCTTTTAACTCCTTAGTGTTTGCCTCAACAAAGATAAAAACATTTTGTAGAAGCCACTGAAAAATGAGTAAGGGAGAAGCCAGAGATGAAATGATGTGTCTGAGGTTATGGAGCAGTTCAACACCTGAATCAGGAACAGGTTGCAGACCTCCTGATACAAACTTAGTACTTTAGAAGCTCTATCAGCTTCCCAATATCCAAAGTTTTTATCCAGATCCTTACTGTGTGTGTAGCTGGGCTGTAAGGACTTCTCCTTTTTTTTTTTTTTCCAAATGATCACCATTTAAAAATCAGCTCCAGCATTTTTTTAATTCCTTTCATTTACTTGGAATCTTCTTAGTTGCACATCTGATTCATGGTAGAGACAGGTACTGCAATTTCTGTGCTGTTATCTGATCCATTTGTTAGTGTGTGTGGCTGGTTTCAAAGCAAATAAAAAGTAATCCAGTTAGACCATATTTTAATCCATCCAGTAGGAACAATTATCTCAAGTGCTCCAGCTTCTGACATTCATCATTCTAGTAAAGAACACAAAGATGTGTATAAAAGTATGAGCACTGAACTCAAGTGGTGCTTCAAGGGCATAAGAATATCTGTCACATTAAATAATATTATGTGGTTAAAAAGTGACTAACGGTTCTTGATTATGGCCACTAATGTTTGTGTTTAATAAAGAGGATCCAATAAAGGCACTCTAAAAAGGTTACCAAATATTACAAAGAGTTGCTTTGCTGTTTACATTAGCAAATATTTTAGGTAGAGGGAGAAAATCGTTAAGTGTTGGCTGTTAATCTTGGGTAAATGTAATAGGTTCAATTATGTAATGTGACAATGCATTTGTTCTGCTTTGTCTTGGGTTAGTTAGAATTTAAGCTTTTCCCCTTCAGTTTTATTCAGATTGTTAAGTGGCTGCTGAGGAGCTGGAACCTTGTCAAACAACCTTGGCTTTAAATTTTAAATTATTTTTAATCAATATGTGAAGAGGCCAAGCTCTGCCATATGTTACTCACCATCCATTAGTTGGTAGCTGGTCATTAAACTCTCACTAAGGTTTCCTAACTGTGACTATTGTGGTGATTTTTTTCTCTCTTTCTCTCTCTGTCTGTAGAGTATGGGCAAAGGGGAGCATTTGTGGCAGATTGCCTTGAGGACAATAAAAACTCTCATGTAGTATGGTTGTTTGTTCAGACACAAACAATAGAGACATTTTGCTATTACCATTTGCCAGCTATCAAGGGGTTTCGAGCCCCCTCCCCCTTGGTGCCTACAACTCAAAACAGATGCAAAATCTTTCTTTTCAGTCCCCTTGAAATGACCTGTGGTGGTGCAGTGTCATTTAGAGGAGAAATTATTGGAGTGAGAGTGGCTGGTAACAATAGGGGCCTTGTGGCAGGCACATGACAGAACAGTGAGGGGGCTGTTGGTGACTTTATTGGGGAGGAGGACGGAGGTCTGGCAGGTGCTGCCATTGTTAAAGGTCTCTGCTCCTAGACAGTGGTCGCAGATGAGTTCATGTCATTCTGTTCGAGCTCTTTACGCCGGGTTCAGTGATGTGACACTGGTCAAGTAGCCGATCCAGCCTTTCTGATCTCCTCGACATGGTCCCTTCTGTAACATAACCCTTTATTGCTGGGATGTGTCAACATGCTTCTAGGCCATATGGCTTCAAGCTAGAGTAACTTTTATGCTCTCTGAAAGGGACATAATAACTTACTGTTTGCTCTCCTCAGGACCGATCCTGGCACTGTTCTGTGGAGATGTCATCCAGAAAACCAATTACACTGTATTGATACAAAATAGATCCATTGGTTTAATGCTGAATTTGACAACAACTGAGGTTGTTGGTCACAAGCCGAATGCTCTGACTATATTTAGATATGGGCACTCTCAGTGTTTTCTTTTTTATACATAGAACAGTGCCAGTTCTCTGGTGGTGGGATTGCAGAGCAGCAAGCTGGGGTGAAGAAGTTTAAATTTTCCTACACTTCAAAGAATAACATGAGTGATGTTAAGTAGGGAAGGTTAAACACATTGAAGTAAATGTATTAATGCATTAATTTTACCCATGCTGTCCCTTTTTTCAAAGCACCAGGCTACACTATAATAGCTACATCTGCTTCTGTTGTATGTATTGTTTAGTTCTGTTTTTTTGGCTCAGATAATAGAAACTGGTCTTTCTGTGGGGAAACAAAGAATTTGTTTTTGTAAATTGCCATTTTTTTTTCTGAATAAATAATGAAAAACCTGGCAGATTGAACAGATCAGCCATATGGAAACTGGCAAATTTTAGTCTGCTAAGGATAATTAAACATGGATGTTATGTAGTCTAATGAGACACATGTTTGTGGTACAGAGGAGGACCAAAGAGACACAATATGATGAGATGGTGCTCATAAAGGAAAATTACATCTTTAGGGTTTGAACTGCTATCAGAAAGAGATGTGAACTGTTTTTGAAAGTGGTTAATAGGCTTGGGGAATGCGGGTCTCATCAAAACAGTGGTTGTACGCCCAAAATTGGCAGGCAATTTGTACAATTCCACCTAAGTGATAGTTTTTTCTTAATGAACACCACAAAGCAGTGCTGATACATTAAGAGGTTGAACAAAGACATGGTCATAACATGTGGAGGAACTCTGTCCATGTAGAACCATTTGCACTATTGATAAATGTTATTCTTATTAAACATGTTTCCCTACCTTTAGATTGTCAATATATAACATGAAAGCAGAGGTCTTGAAAATTTGACACTGAAATGGACCTATAAATGTGTCTTATTGAAAAAAATAGCAGATATGAATTACTGTAATCACATCAGATACAGAACCAAACCTTAAAAATAACCAAGGAAGATAACTTTGCAGGAAAAGAGAACTGTTGCTAGGGACAATGCTAAATCAAGTACTGCAACCCTTTTGAGATAAGAGTCTTCATAAAACACCATTGTGAAAAGCCTTTTGAATTCCATCTATTTTGTTGAAACCCTAAAAATTTACTGTATTTTACTGTACATTTTAAATATCTCTTTATAGGGTCTTCTTGAGAGCTGGTGATGCACAGATAACACAGAAAGAAGGTAGTTTCAAGAGTAAAACCTGGGCAATGAGCTAGGAACATATCAGGAAAAGGCCATAGGTGTTATAGGAATGTTCAATGTAATGGGAAATGACTTGAGTATGCAACCAACTTAGCCAAATGCTCCACAAACAAACAAACAAACACTTCCCACATCATTCCCCCAAAAATAACAGGCAGAAAAGCAAACTGAAAACAAACCTGAGTGTGAGTAGAGTATGGTTTGGGAAATGTGGTTTGCTAAAGAATATCACTAAACCTTCCAAATTGTACTATCTGGAATTCTTAGATGAGGGAAAGGGAGTCCCATCTCTGTGAGGATACTTGTTCGCATTCTGACCTTTTAATGGACTAAACCTCTGATTTCTTAGAAGCAGTGCAAGAGAAGAGGTTACTGCCTAGATCTGGGGATGTTTTTGCTGAGTTCAATAGTGCACTCTGACCCTGTGGATGGCAGAGCCAAAAATACAGAGGGAAATGAGGGCGCACCCACACCGAGCCAAAAACTCCACACTACCCCAGCAGTGTGACAGGAGCTCGTGTGGTTCAAGAACCCTCTCCCTCCAAACAGATGCCTCTTAGACTTCGAGAGAGCCATGGAACAGGACTGATGCTGCTGTATACACAAACCAGTCAACCCAGAAAATGCCAAACCCAAGTTTTCAGGCATGTTGAGTTGGCTCCACTTGTGTGGATATCATTTGATGCAGTATTGGGTGGCTTTTCTACAGGGCCTCTGCTTTATTCAGTGGACAAGGCAGACCTGCTCAGGACTGAGCTTGACCTGAACACAGCCTGACCAGTTGGAAGGTGAGTAATAAGTGAGGGGACTAGAGGCTCACCAGTGGGAAAGATGACTTTTTTCATACAGATCCCTTCCTACAGAAAGTTTGATTGTGTGGTCAACCTTAATTCTGACTTTCCAGGCCTTCTGAATTTTGGCGACTTGATCTTGCCATCCTTTCCACATCTCTGTGTTTAAAGGTTTCCATAAATTAATCTGTAGTCCCTACATTTAAAAAAGCCAAACTATAGATGTAATTAAAACTCTGTTCTATTGTACCCTGAGACAAGCCCAGGTACACCAACCTGGCTTTAAGTTTTAAATGCAGCACATAGACAAGGCAAGCTGCAGAGACTCTGCTCATACCAGCAAATTGTAGTGTGCATGTACATGCATCCATGTATGCACACACCCCCTACACCCCCAGGTTTGCAGGTGTTTATCCACAGCAGGGAACCTCCAAGCTTGACCATGATGGGAACAGCATTACAGTTGCCTTGGGCCAATCTGTCAGCTGTCCATGTTACAGCTTCTCTTTCGGCCCATGTGCTCTAATCCGTTCCAGTTCTGTCAGTTCTCAACTCTTGCTTATCACCCTAAATGGGTGTTCTGGTAGAGGTTCCTTAGGCTGAGTCCTGTGACTGTATCATTACTCAGTCTCAATATATCTTCTCTATTCTCAGTTTGTATCTGTCTGACAGGTCTGCACCCAAAAATTCCACACACAGTTAGTTGTAGGTACTGTGTTTCAACTGAGAGCCAAATCTGTCTCAGTCTGTTCCCCAGCTCCAATTGCCTCATAGTCCCTTTTTCCAGATGATTGCCTTCCATCTCAGGATCCTCTAAGTATTCTTATTGCTGTCAGTAGCCTTCATAATGAATAATATACATAATAATAAATGACAAACTGAGCTTCATAATGCTGTTACGAGACCCACCTGACAGCACATGCTTGGAAACAGGTCATCTTAAGAGTTTTTCTCCACAGCAGGGTCATGTATCTCAGAGATAATGGTGGCAGAATAAGGTCCATCTCACCAGTCTGAGTGCACTGAAATCATCCCCAGGGCTTGTGAAGCTGTGAGTATTTTGACAGTACTCAATAATCTCCCCTTATTTTAAAGTAGGAAATAGTAATGAGGCTGAAGGATGACACAGTTTACTTTCAGGGATTCCACTTACAAGATTTTTTTTTTGTTAATTGTATTCCCAGAATTTTCCTTAGAACAGAGATTAGACCTTGGTTAACTTGGTTACTGTGGGGAAATAACATAGTATACAAGGAACATATCACTAGTGCACCTATAAACGTAGTTCTCTCCATTTTTTAAATATAAAATCTTGCAATGGTAATGAATTTTTGTTTTGTTTTGTTTTTCACTCTAGGGTTTACTGAAACTGTAACACCACTTAAATGACATGATACTTGGTGTGATACTCTGGCGTGATGCTACATTTGAACTGTTGTGTTTGACACAGCAAACGCTACAATTAGCACATCTCATTAACTGCTAACGGTAACTATTAGCTATAAATTCTAATTGTCATATAAATAATTTTAATTCTTTAGTATCTTTCCAGAGTCCTGACTAGGTGTTTGAAAGAGAGAAAGAAATTCCTTCAAAGCCTGTGTGCAAAGTTAACTCAAAAGGAGGCACTGGCATATAAATAATTTACTTAAAAATCTTCATTGGTTATTTATTCCTAGGTACTTTATCCTGCCTTTTTTTTTGCCTCACCTACCTCTCTGGAACTGAAGCCAGAAGTTATACATGTGATTGTATGTATTTTGTTCAAATTTGTCTTTGTAAATACTGTAGGTATGTGTTTTAGTACAGTTCACTCAGAACATTAGAGTTTGCTTATCTCAGAACAACAAACAAAAGGAGAATTTACAAGAAAATTTTAAATCTCTCTCTTAAAAATACCTAGCCTGGAAATGGCTGTCCTAGAAGTTATCTTTTAGGAACATGACACAAAAAGTCTGAAAATTATCAAAGTATAACCTTATCTCTAGGATAAGAAAACATGATCAAACCCAAACATGTCAACAGTGTGCACAGTATGGTGTGAGACACTGGGGACGAAGTCAAAGAGGGCTTTGTATAGCAAGAAACATCACACTTTTTCCCTGGTAGGCAGGAATCACTATTGAAGAAGATAAAATTGTCTTCTTTTTTGCAATCTAACATCCTTTCTTTTGCATATATCATCCAAAACCGAAAGTATAAAATCAAGTCTGCACCAGCAGACTTTCTTGTGTTAAAAAAGCAGAACTATGTTCTTCTGTATGTGATTAAGATGCTGATGTGTGACTAAATAGGTAGGATAGGTAACTCTCAGCAGCCATAGGTAGAAATAGCCCCCAGGGATCTGCTTTCACACAAGAGCCACCACTGATGTCTTGCTGAAGAGAGAATCAGGTAACTCACTTTCAACATGTTTGTTCAAAAGGAGAATTAGAAATAAAGAGTAGCTGTGAAATCAATAGATTGGACATGGGAAATGAACACCGAAGAACAGCCTTGCAGGAATGAAGGGATGTGATGTTGTGACTGGCAGGGAAAGGGGAGAAGTCCATGGATAAGTCAGAGTCAGACTGTGCTGCCCAAACCTTGTCCAATGAACAGACAGGATGCTACAATGTGATGTTCATAGAATCGTACCATCTGCTGAGTCGGAAGGGACCCGTCAGGGTCATTTAGTCCAACTCCTGGCCCAGCACAGACACCCCAATAATGCCCCCCCATCCCTGTCTCATTGTCCAAACACTCCTGGAGCTCTGGCAGCCTCGGGGCTGTGCCCACTGCCCTGGGGAGCCTGGTCAGTGCCCACCACCCTCTGGGGGAAGGACCTTTTCCTGATATACAACCTAAAGCTCTCCTGACTCGGTTTCTGGCCATTTCTTCCAGTCCTGGTGGCAGCACCCGATCCCCAGAAAAAGTGGAGGAGCTTTGAGCTTTTTGAAGGCTGAAGTCCTCTGTGCCTGGCAGAGGCAGGGTATTGCCAACCAGGCAGAAGCTGCTGCTTTCCTCAGGGCAAAGCATCTCTGCAAGATGCAGGGCAACCAGTGAAGTCCAAGGCCTTAGTAGTTCAGGATTTGTCACGGGAATTTTCAGCACCCACTGTGTGCAGAGCATGCTCTGAGGCATTAAGTGTACCCTCACCACTGCACACCAAAACACTTTCAGACACTGAAAAGTGTCACTTTTTCTTCTTGGTAATAACAATGTAAATCATGAGTAAGGTCATCAAAGCTTGCTGATATGAGAGCTGAACATGTCCTACAAATTTCTTGGGTTTTTTTTTTTCACAGTGTCAGGGTAAGCTCTCTGTCTTCAATGGCAAGGGTTTAGCTGGTTCCCTGTCTGTGAGATCAAATGCTCATGGGGGATTTTTCCCTGCAGTTACATCTTGTTTTGATGAGGAATAAAACTCTATAAATGAAACAGAGGGGACAAAAAGAAAGCCGGCCAAAGCTCAAGGAAAAGCTTGCAATGAGTCAATTACACCCAGCGTCAGGATGTAAGGCAGATATTTAGAATGGCTTGATTTATTAGGAAAAAAAAATCCTGAGGAATTACTATTAATACAACCAATCAACTATTTTTAAAGACTGTTTTTGTAGCTGAAGGGGAAGAACAGTGGCTCTTTTATTATGACAGGCAAGCAGTCCTGGGAATACTCTCTCCCTCTTCTGCTGGGTAGAGAGTATGTTCGAGGCGATGATAACAGCAAGGAGCATATCATAGCTTTATGATCACTCATCAGCTTTGGGGAGCCTGTGAAATGAAAGGCCCCCAGACCAGCCAGGGTTGAAAGGTTGAGGCTATAACCAGACTTTTTGTTCCTGAGACGGCCAGAGCCTTCACTGAACAACAGACAACTGTGAATAGATGATGGGCATCTTTGCTTTGTTGCTGCTCCCTGGTTTAAGGATACTCTTGTCCTCCTTCTGCCCCTTCTATATTTGACAAGTTTGCTTTTAGCAGATATGACAGGCACTGGTGGGGGTCACTGGCCCAGTTCCACATTTCCACACTTGGCTTGCTCCAAGTTCACTGGCCTGAACTAATGTCTCCAATGGAGGTCGTACTACTGAACATTATGAGTTTTTATATATTAAACATGCATTAGTGGGTTTACCCTTCTTATCTGACAGCTGTAGAAAAATAAAGAAAATTCGGTTTGAACTTTAAATAGCAGGGCTTAATTTATGTCCACTACTTTTGTTCCTCCCCTTTTTTCATTTGCCAATTGCAAAGCTCAAGGGAGATAATAAAATGGAGGAGCTGCTACTTTATACTTCCACGTGCTTCCTAGTGCCTGTGCCTTACTGGGTGAGCTAAATCTAAAACTAGGAAAAGAGTTTTCAGATGGAAATTCGATTAAACAATGCAATCATCTGTCTCACAATCTGTTTTTTTATAAGGAAAGTATTTTTTTTTCCAGGGGGAATTTTCTTTCAGAGGGTTTTGTATGAAAAGGCAGACGTCATGAATACTGATGGGAAGGGCTCAGTGTTTTGTTATTTCTGTATAACAAAGACAAAATGCTTTAATAAAATCAGAAAACACAGATGTTACTTTGAGTATATTTTGCATCTTCTACTTCTCTTTTTTTTTTTAAGTTGGGAACAATCCCTCCCTCAGACTGACAATAGCAGCTCATGACAGACAAAATTAGCAGCTGGAAACTTAGCCAAAAGTTTAGGCTTTTTAGTATGTTGTTATTGTTTGGGATTTTCTTAGATGGTGAAAGGCACGCTTGAAGGAAGAGGAACGGATGAATTGAAAGCCCTTGTTTCTCCCTCTCAGTATAGTTTGACTGGGGTTTAGCTTTTATAAACAGTTTTAAATGGGAAAATGCACAATTCTTTGTTTAGAAATTAGCCTATTGTGGTTTTCTCTTTTTTGTCTGTGAGGACTTCAGAGGGAAGTTCATGTGGTTTGATAATATATACTTTTTATACCCATTTAAAAACCCCACATTTTTATTAGATAAATAATAAAAAAAAAAGATCAGTTTCTGTATGTCAGTGAAAATCAACATCTATCCATTTTTCCTAAGTAATCTCTGTTTCTGGGGAGGAAGGAATTGGTATTGGAGATACCTCGTTACCCACATTAATGACTAAATGAATAAAGTGAATTAATTTACTGTGTGGTCAGTAATTTGGAGATATTTTTGTTATTTGAAATTCTGTGCATTTTTGAGTGGCAAAGATGGCTATTAGAACCTTTCCAGGGTCCAGAAAAAATCTTCTGGCATGGCAGTGTCTCTTGTATGTTCTGTGCTTACTGCTTTACTCCCTGCTCATAAAGAGGGACATCAGCAGGACTGCCTTGGAGTGTCTGGAGCTGGGAAGGGACCATGGTTTGGTACTGTTCCAAGTCACCTTTCCCCAAGAGCAGGAAACCACATCTCCTCAGTTCACACTTTGTATGATATTTAAATGTTTCTGAACACAGTAGAGGAGCAAGTCTGCAGAATGCACCTTTCCATGAAACTGAACATAGACCTATTCAGTGCTGGTTTGGGGGGAAATGGGATTCTGTTGCTTTCCATGTGCTTTTACTGCATCTTGGAACCTCTGTGTTGATGGGACTGTACTTTATAACAATGGCTACTTCAGAGCAGAGCTACGTTTTGCCTTAAGAAATGATGTTTTCTATTCAAGAATAATGGATTTAGAGGCAGGATTTTACCATTTTCCTGGCTTTGCCACAGGTATGTCTCTCCTTTGTTCAAGCTACCTGGGAATTTTCTAACAAAACACTGCTTCTCAGGATTGCTGTGTGTGGGGGGGTGTCAGTCATTGCCCGTCCAGTGTACCTGTAAATGCTTATGCTCACTTTTGTTCTTTCAGGGTATAAACACTTCAGAGAACATACTTTGGGATTCGTGCTGCCTTCAAGGAATTGGGGGGAATGCTGGGAAAATCCACCTGCCAACACTGAACAGTAGTATTATGGTCAAACTCAAATACTGGGATGTGGGAGATTTGGCTTCTATTTTTTTAATCTTGTGGGTTAAAATGTTCTGTAAGTACATGGCAGTGAAAGGGAATGTTTTGAAATGACAGCTTTATTGCTGGACAGTCATAACACTTACTGAATGCATCTGAACAAAACCTGTGGCTAAGAAATGATATTGCCATGGGAAGAGGTCAGAGAGTAAAAGAGGAAACACCACTGTCCTCATTTCATTGAAAAGGTAATTCAATGTCATATTCTTATGTCAGACTGCCTGTCTTGTAAACATCCCTTCTTAAAGGAGATATGTTAGGTGGGATAGGTATAAATAAAAAATAACTAGATCTGATTTCAAAGAATGTTCCCTGAAATATTGTGTGATCTCTGGTGTGCAACTGCTGGAATAAGAGGGAGCTGATTGCAGTGGTAGAAAATAATATATGCTCTGGGTCTACCTAAAATCTACATACTAGATTTAGTAAAGGATCACTTTAGTAAGGTAAAATGAATCCTAACTCTGGAACTTGTGGCATTTGCTTATTTTAGTATAAGTTTCTTTCTTGGACTTTCTAGAAGCTTGTTCCCAAACTAATTGTGTAGTGTTACTTCATATGTAAATATTATTGTTGTCTACCTGTATTAGTGAAAGATAATCAAGCTGGTAAAATCTTTCTATTTCAAGGTATTAATCCAACTCTTAACATGCAATAGAGGTGTGGTTGAGATCCCAGACTTAATGGTGAAAATAAGGGGACTAGTCAGCTGTGTGGCTCACATCCATGGCTGGAAAACTGAATTTTCAAGGATTGCCCATTTTTCCATGGCCTCTGAGAGGATTTGGAACATGATTGACCACAGACTAGCAGAATTCAGGAATGGTGGAGGGAGAGAACGGAGCTTTGGTGGAAATGCAAGACAAGGAAAGTATTTTGCATAGGAAAACATCTTATATGCAGGAATTACAGCACCAGGTACTGTAAGAAACCCAGTGCTGAGGTTTCTGGCTTTTCACACAGCATGTTTTGTAACAAAGACCAACCCCTCTCATTTCCATGTGGAAGTGTTGCTTCACGCTTGAAACTGCGCAGGAGCAAACGGAGCAGAAGAGTCTAATTAAAGTTTCAGGGACTTCTCTCTAACAGAGCAAATGTTAGTTTAATGATACAGTTACAAGTTACAAAGAAATTGGAGCAGACGCCCCAAGTTTTGCACATTTTTGGCAAAGTAAGTGGGAAACTATGTGCTGAAGTGAGGTCAACAGATGGAGGAAGAGAGGTACAGGGGGGAGGAAAGCTACACACCCATGTACAAAATTAAAAAAGCCCCCCAAAGCCCAACCAACCAAACAAAAAGAACTAAAGAGACAAACCTTGGAAGAAACAGATTTTTAAACAAAGTTTGCCAAACAAGCAAACTTTTTTTCTTTTTTTCCCTGAGAGCAGATGCAAAGTGCCTTTTCAGCTAATTTTGGATAGAAATAAGTGAACACATGCTGGGCTTTAATAAATCTTGGCGCAACCACAATAGGGAAACTCAGACCTTGATGAACAATTCTGTGTTGGAGTTTGGTGATACCCACCAAGCCTCTCTGTGTCTTTCCTCTCTCTGAAATTGTCAGTGATATGCAGAGACCTGTTTTCTGCACCTTGCACAAGGACACAACAGGGCAGGCAGATGATCTTCATATCATCTAGAGAGTACCCGGTGTTCCAAAATCTGCTATTCTGAATGTGGGGCTGGAAGTCAGAACTCAGCAGTTCAAAATCCTCACCCTCTCATAGTCCTGCTGACTGACACTGGGCAAAATATTTATGTTTTCAGAATTCTTCCCTAACCTTCCTTAAATTCCTTCTCAGGAATTCAGCTTCTAAATTTCCTTCTTGAATTCCTTCTTCAGCTGCAAAGTAATCTGGTTTTCATAAGTGCAAGAATTGATGCAAACCTCTGTAAATCTTTGGTTCCCTTTTATGAAATGGGATAATGCAGTCACTGACACTTTATTCCACTCCTTCTATTTTGGGTCATTATTTTCTTTGAAAAAGCATGGAGATGTTTCATAATAAGTTTGCATAACCATGTAGTTCTGTCTCTGGGTTTGCCATCCTCTCTTCTCAATCTCCCAGCATTGTGTTGTCTATTGTTTATTCTGATTATTACTTTTTTTTCTTCTTCTTCTTCTTTTTTTTTTTCCTCTTCGTGGCAGGGAGCAGGAGTGAAATCTTAGCTTTGTCAAAACCAGTGGAAACAATCCCCAACTTTAAGAGAATCGGGATTTTATCCTAAATCTTTTTATTTGTGTGGCACCCTTGGATAGTTCATAATAATAATAGTTAACAGGTGTCATGCTCTGATCCCTGCCAAGCATTCTGAATAAAGACTTAATACATTTGGTAAATCTGGGGTATGTTATTATCAGGCTCTTGTAACCGTATCTAACAAGGACAGAGTGCACATGGGAGTATTATCCTGCCTGCAGATGTATTAACATTGGTGAGCCTTACAATACATCACACGTTTATACAAAGCCCTAAAGTTTTGTAAAATATACAGTTGACAAATTCCTGCCAGTCCACTTTTTTTTTTTTTCTGGGCTGCCAGAACCTTTTTGGAGAACAGCTTTAACACAGAGAATAGGTTTAACATATAAATTTTCACTATGCTTGCAACAGCTGGGTTTTGTACAAATCCTGTGATACAGGAGATCACAGGCAGTGCAAACAGAGAGTGTCTGATACATGAATCTTCCAGGTGCAGTGCTGTACTTCCCAGAAAAGGCTGGCAAAATGCTCTCTGTTGCAGGAGTGCTGTGCAACTCTCTGTGGCTGACCTTGTAGGTAATACTGCAAGAGGAGTTGCCTTGCTTGGAGGGAGGATTTTTTCTGAGCTAAATGTTCTGCTTTGCTGTACAGTCATAGCTTAGCCTTTCCTTAATGCTATTTTGTATGAGATCATAGTCTACTCTGTTCAAATACCTGTGGAAAATGTTCAGACACTCCTTCTCTCGGAGTAACTTCATTGATGTCAATGGTCATACTTGTTAGAGATGAGTGCTTTGATCTAGATGTGGGTGTATAAAAAGTATGGGTTGCCACAGGCTCTGTGGCACAGACAGAATATGCTCTCAAATGGAACATATTTTTTCACGCCCAGAATCCTTGAAAAGCTCCATGAAATTCATGTCTCTGGAAACTATTTGGTTAATATGCACTGCAAAGTTAGAAACGTGAGCTTGTGTCATGGAAAGACTGGCCTTCTCAGTCAGTGCAGTTAACTGAACCCCCCCTAAATTTGTTAGTGTAGATTAAGTTGGTCTTGTACCTTTTGTCTCAGCCTCTTGCCCATAGATGTGATGTCAGGCTCTAAATAAAGTATTTCCTTCAATCAGGATAACATCAGGACCTTGATGAGAACTGAGAGGAAAAATTGCTGCTCAGTTTCTCCTTGTTTTAAAGCTGGCAGAGTGCATATATGATTTGTGAGTCTGTGTGTGTGAATGTTTATTAGGTTGTGACAGAGCATATAATAATCTGAAGGCTGTTAGGACTAAAAACAAAGTCAGAAGTAACTTCAGAGGCCTGAATTCTTTCTATTCCTTTTTGCTTGGTAAAGGCTAATAATTGTAAAATGCTCTTTGCAAACAGAAAAATACCTCTAGTACAGTCTCGGGTACTCATATTAGACTGTGTATTTCTGATGTGGCCCTTGACCCCCAAAAGTTTCCTACTGAGATTAGACACAAAAAAGTTAATTACTCATTTGTAGGCCAAAAATACATGAATTGCCTGGAACTTAAATAGTTATGTTTACCTTAATGAATAGCTCGAGTCAACAGAAATTAAATACTTCCTTCTCTGACTGTGATCTATCTGTGTTGGGTGAAAACCCAAGTGTACTTGACTATCTGCACTACTTGTAACCTATAGTAAATTTTCTATATTTGGGCATTGTCTGCTTAATGCGGGCAACTGCTTGTTTGGTTTTCACTGAGAAGGTTCATTTAAGACTGTTTTTCATGCTTTATTTTAGACATACTGGCACTGAGGTCAGATATTCATTCCCATGAAATATTGGCAACTGATGAAATTAAATGCAAATTTGATTTGCCGGTGATTTTTGTTCATAAGTAACAAAATGGACACAGAAGGATGTTGAGAGGGATCTAGATCACAGTTCTGATAGTTATGGGAAGTAACTCCCAATACTGTAGAGAAGTCTATCAAAGGTGTGGGCAGAAAACCTGTATTTGGGAAGGAAAATTCCTGGTACATTTTTGGGCTAATGTCTGGAAACCCTCAAGACCTGATGGTCTAAGTCACATCTAACAGGTCAGTCCTGGACATTTTTCTTATTCCATCTCTGGAAAAGTCTGGGCCTTGTGAACCAGAAGGGAAGTGCTCTTAATTCTGCTTTTGAGATATCACTTCTTTAGAGAGGGTGATGCATTTTGCCATTTATTGTGTTCCTTTGACTCAGAACTTCCTCCTTCACCTTCTGGCTGTGAATCTGACCATGACCTGCAAATGGAGGGACTTGAAACTCTCTATTCTGTCAGCAAATAAGAGTATTATTCTTTGTTTCTCAGTTGTCCACAGCTGAACCAGACACAAACGGAGGCAGCTTCAGGGGTGGATTTAAAAAGCACTCAAGCCGTGGCAGTGCTACATGTAAGTTATATTTTTATTTATATGCTCATGATAGTTATGTCTGGGAACACTTGTGTGCCTTGCCAGATACTCTGGTACCCGGTAGCTGCTCTGTCTTTCCACCAATAGTTTGCAGACCTCTGCCAAGTTGTTTCTCTCGTGTTATGAAAGAGATAAAAATAAAATGGGCTGGACCTTGATCAAGAAATGATTTTAGATAGAGCTTGGCAACAGCAGCAGACCCTCATCAACATTTTCCATTGTACAGTCTCTCTTTTTTCTTGACTGGGCAGGATGATAAATTGCTGCTTTCAGGTCAGGCATCTTAAAGTGCAGAACAAAAACAATGACACTGTGGAAAGTAAAAGGGATGTCCAGAGTACTGAGTTTAAGTTTGAATCTGTCTTTCTCAGAAAACCAGCTTTAGCAACAAAGAGGGAAACACAGTCCAGAGAAATTCACCAAGAAATGTGGGTTAAATCCTTTCTCTTGAAAAAGAGATTAACAAAACCTGATTTTTCTTCAGCTTTGCTCTTTCACGTTGCAATAATTCTACTGTGTCTCATTAACTAAATCTTTTTTCTTTCAAGTTCACCAAGTCTCTGTTCTCTATTTTTAAGAGGTTAACTTGACAGCAGTAAAACCAATTACCTCTTTATGTGTATCTTGGTCTCACAGAATAGAAGATTTTAGAAATGGTCCCAAAATGGCAGGTCTTCCCATCTATCTCCTGTCTATGCAAGTCTGTACCAATATTGTGAAATATTTCAGAAATGGTTCTTGGGCTTTTACCAGCATTTTCAGAATTATCTAACCAGGTTAGGAGCTTAGATCCTGTTGAGTAAAACAGGATTTAGGACTCCCTTGATAACTTCTGATATCTGGATAGTTATAACCATTGAACTGGTATTTTTGAACCTACAAAAATCAACGGGAGCCAAGTATTCAGTATTGTGAAATCCCTGTAAACACGATTCTGGGCTTTTTGGTCTCTCTTGAAAATGAGATTGGGTTGTTTAACCACAAATGTGGTTTTGAAAAATTGAAATTTGCTGTGTCCTATTTCTGAGGGAGATACCAGTGTTGTTTCAAAGATCTTATTGTTGTATCAGTAGCTGTCACATAAATGCTATCCATCTGTGTTCAGTGTATTAAATTATTTATCCCCAGTGATTTTGCTCTTGGAGATGTGGTTACAACACTGATTGTTTTAAACTACATGGAATGAATACAAATATGTAAATAATTAGGATTTTACTGAATCAAATTATGTAAATCTAGTTAGTGAGACCTCTCCTATCAAACCAGATTAATTATTTTTTTGATTGCACTTCTCTGAGCAATTTCCAATAAGACCAGATTTTGGTGGTGGTGACATGTATAAAAGGTGAATAAAAAATTTAAATGTTACTTCATGACAGTCCTGTGGTGGTTTTTAAATCCCTGCTCCGTGGTGTGATAAAACATCTTATCCTGCCTGGATGGGTATCAAAAATTCTTTGTCCTTTTCCCTGTGGCAAACTCCTGTCGAACTTACTGTTCATACAGAGGTTTTCTAGGGGTTTGGGTCTAATTGAATAAGAGAGTTTTACACAATTTCCTGGAGTTAGGAGTTAGAGTGACCATCTGTGGGGTTGAAAGAGTCATTAACTTTCCATGGTCATTTCCACCCATTGTGTTCCTTTTAGACTGTCCATAAGGATTCCAGTTAGCAAACTAAATCTAACGATGGGCTGGGTTTTTGTGTCAGGGAACACCTGGCCATTAAGAAGAAAACTGAGGCTTTCAACTTTGTTTTTTTCCCCAAGTAGATCAGTGCAGGACTGTCAGTTGGGAGCAACATTTGGTCACCAGCAATCTGGTACGGGCTGCTCCATATCCATGACCCCAGACTGGAAGATGGTGTTGCCTGATCAACCTGCTTCCTCAGGGAAGGCAGCTTGGACTGCAACATCATTTTTTTGCATGGGGCTGTAAAATAGCACTTGTAGAACTTGAATATATACTTGGCTAAAATTTTAATGATCTCTTTCTACAGAATTCTCATAAACTGAGGGGTTTTTTTAAAGAGTACTTACATCTCATGTGAAATTAGGTTGTCATCAAGCACAATATGGACCAAAATTAATGTTTAACTGCAGAGAGATCCTATGTCCTGATTTATTAATTGACTTAATAATTATCTGGCAAATTCAAAGTGAAATAACTGCATTTTTTTCTATATTTTGTTGCATTTCCTGTTTAAAAGTAATCTGTTTTTCTTAAGTGTCAGGAAATACCTTGCATTCAGTACTTGTACCACTGATCTTTCTTCCCTCAGGATCTGGTGTGTCAGTTGTGAATTCCAGCCTTATTAATGAATACTTCTTGTCAATTAATCCTCATGTATATTTTACTTGATTGCTCTGTTCTTTACTTTTGTCCTAAAATGTTGTTCAGTGTCCTGTGTTTATGGGAGCTGTATTCTACCTCTCTGACATCTGCATTTCAGGAACAGGATTTCCTGTTCTTTCTGGTGTATAATTTCCAAAATGGGCTTAAAATAAGGGAAATACATTTGTCACTTTCTTTCTACAGCACCTACATGGTAACAAGTGCTCTGTGGAAGGGGTACCAAAGCCTTTTTTCTTGCCCAAAGGATTTTCCATCCTTGTTTTAAAGTAGTTTAGCAAGAGGAATCAAAAAATGGTATGGAAAACATGGGGATGAAGTATTTTGTAGCAATATTTCCTGTGACTGATGACTTTGGATGCACACGCATCTTAGCTGCAACAGAAGGATTTTCTTTCAGGAATAATTATTATTACTCAAAAACGATTGTGAATATTGTGGAAATGAATAGAGATTGAAGTAAGGAACTGGTAATGGTGTTTTGGAGCAGCAGAAAAGCAAAAAGAGGAAAAAAATATCCTTTATTTATCAAATTGATTTTGTATGTACCTTTCTTTTTGATGGTTGGCTAAATGAACAAACTTATACTGTGGGACTTTCAGAAAGTTTCACCTGTCTTAAAGGCCCTTTGTCAAAATGAGATTCCCTGTACTGAGGTTGAGAGAGGAATAAGATACTATAGTGCATTATTATCACATCCTGTGCACGGAAAAGAGAAGAGTGACTGTTTTGTTTTGTTTTTTTTTCTTTAATTTGCAATTGGTCTGGTGTTTTTTAGATCCCTCATGATAGACTGCCTCTGTTTAGTGTTAAAATATCATAGAGTGATAGTTTTTTTGAATGATCCACCTCTCTAAGTGGCCCCTGTAATTTTGGAACAAGTGCTTTGGAAATATTTTCTGACTGAGATTGTAAGAAATCAGACTTAGAAATTCAGAATAAATGAAGACTAGATTTGATCCAGCTTTTTTGGGGTTTGGAACCAAATGCAGCTGTTTAATTATTAAATTATTATTATTAAACAGTGTTTAATACTGTTCTCCCTTGTTTCAGCTGTAACTTTTTGTACTGACTGATTTTCTGTGGTACATAGTATTTGACCCTTAATTCAAGCAGAAAATGGAGAGTGAAAGGCTTGAGAATTTTCAGTTTCCTCAGCCTTCTGTTGTTATAAGGCATCGAGTTTCCATTTTGTTATTGTCTCTCTTTTTTTGGTGGTGGTGGTGATGGTTCTTTTGGTTTTTTTGTTTGATTCATGTTTGCTGTCATTTGGCAAACAGCTTTGCATTTCCTTGTCTTTTGTAGAATTTGTGGCCACATAAGTGAACAGCTATAAAAAGAAAAAGAGCAGGAAAGCTTGTCCTTGACATACCCCATGGAATAAAAAACCAAAATCAAACCATTTCCTATGACTTTGTTCTGTTGGTAATTGCTGTCAGAGGTTGCCAGAAGGAGCAGTGTCTGCCTTAGGTCAGGATGGTAAACTCTGGTGTCCTGCCATACGAAAGAAAATCAGTTTTTGTTTGCTGCAGAGTGAAGTGGAGAGGATGTGCTTCTGACAGAGAGCCTTGTGGGCAGGGGGATGGCAGGAGGGTGGGCAGTGGTCATGTCTAAAGTAGATGAGCACAGCCCACTGTGTTTGAAGCAGGCTCTGTAGTTTCCAGTACTGATTCACAATTTAGAGATTTTAAATTTAAAACTTTAGGTCTGGACTAGTAGTCTGATACTGTGTAACTCTGAGGAAGTGACAGAATCCCTGTCAGAGGGTAAGGAATGACAAATATGACAGTTTATGAATAGTTTGCAGATTTCTTGTTGGATAATGTGAATCTTTCTTTAGAAATTCTTCTTCCCTTATAGAATCATAAAATTGTATAGGTTGGAAAAGACCTCCAAGATCACCAAGTTCAATCTTTTCCCCAGCACTGCCATGTTCATCACTAAATCATGTCTTCAGGTGCCTCATCAACATGGCTTTTAAATAGCTTCAGGAATAGTGATTCCATCACTGCCCTGCCTGTTCCAGTGCTTGACAACCCTTTTGGTGAAGAAAGTTTTCCTAATATCCAATCCAAGTCTTCTCTGTGCAACTTGAGGTCATTTCCTCTTGTCCTGTCTCATGCTCACTTGGGAGAAAAGCCCTTCATTGTCTTTAGCACATCCTAACCTGATAGGTCTGAGAGTTTTGGCTGATGTATGCGGCAGGTAAAACTTGGGCAGACACATTTCAGTCACCCCATTCTTCCAAACCATACTCTGAGTTTTTCTATACTTTAGATTTGCAATATATACCCTACTAAAGCAAATAATCTCTATGACAGTAACTACAGGAAATAGTATCGATATCAGATATTGTTCATTACATATCAATACTTTGAAAATTGTCAACTAGTATTATAAAAATGCTGATTTGTAAATGCTTTTGCTTTCAAGAAAAGGCTCACCAAACAGAATCAGTTTTACTTTGGACCAAAGCATATCAGCTGGTGTTTGATTGATTGTCACAAACACAAGTAGGTCAAAACTTGTGAGTTAGACCTTTGGAAAGGATGAGACTGACTTAGAAATAGCAAGACTGTTGTGAATCAGCTAATTTTCTGGGTTTGAATGTTTTTCAGGCTTTGTGACCTGTGAGGGGTAGTTATCATAGGGCAAAACACTAACATCAGGAACTACCAGAAAACAGCAGTACCCTCCACCAAATCTGTGAAAATGTGTGTCATTTATTGCTCTGAAAGTCTTCTGCATAAGCAAGGTCCCTGCCAGGGGAAGAGCTCACAGGAGTGCCTGCAAAGGATCACAAAATTATGCTGTAATTGCCAGGTCTGCAAACTCTGTCCAGCCTGAGGGACAGGAAAAGTGACTGATTGTGACTGATTCTGCTTCCACCATAGCTGGAACACTGACAAACCTCAGGGACAAAAGCATCATGCCAGGAAAGCACAAAACTAAGTTTACCTTAATGTTTGGATAATAATATGAGTAAACTCTGGTGGGTTAAAGCAAGAGGGAGTGGGGAGAGGTGATAACAATCTTCTCTCCTGCCTGGTTTATACAAGGAGCACTTCCTTCTGTACTTCCCTGTTTTCTTGGTTAATGAATTCAAGGCACTTTGTTTCAGCCTTCTTTAATCACTGCTAATGAAGAAATTGCTCTTTCTTCCACTGCTTGTATGGCATTTACAGGTGTGATACAGAGCATCCAGTTAATGTTCCATGGCTGATTAGCCCTGTAGTGTTAAGGGACAATTTGAACTCACTGGGTTATATTTCTTCCCTCTCCAGGTAGAAAGTCTGACCTGGGGAGTGAGTGACTGCCCTTTTTTACAAGATGTGGTCTTAGAGCTGCCCTTTCTGTTCCTACAAACTGTGTAGTAGCAAACTCCAGCCTCCCAGGTCCTTTCCTGAGTGCTGAACAATATAGAGCAGGATGCCTACAGGGAGTGCTGTAATGTGCTGTGCTGTCTGTTCTGGAAGGGTAATGCTGTTTTTATATGCCAGCCATCCCTAGAAGACAGTCATGCTGCTGGTTCCTTTAATGTGGTTGTCTCATGGCTTCCTAGCAGTGCAGGGAAAAGTGAAGAGTCAGCCCTCCCTCACTTGTTAGAGGGGTAAGGGAAAGAGAGGGAGGGTGATGGATGCTGTTGGGCTGAGAGAGCCTCCCACCAGCTGCTGCTCTCCCGTACACACTCATCTCCTCCTCCTGGCTTGCTGGGGCTCTGCTACCATAGAGTCATGGCCAGTCAGGAGTTTCCTACTCTGTAATACATCTAATAATAGCAACAACAGAACCAGCAGTGTTAGTATTAATCTGTCCATAATAATAGTAATGAAAACTAAATAAGTAAATTAATACCTATCAAAGAACCTGAGTACTTTTAAAAAAATATTGTGCTGCTTTCTGTTTGTTGAGAATGGCTGAAATTTTCAAGTATTTTGAGGCTTCTACTGTGTGTTTAAAGAAAGTTGATACTTAAATAATAAGTTTAGTGAAGTTTTTCTACTAGAAATTCACTTTTCATTTAGGAATAATGAAGTCACCATCTAGGCTGCCTTTCTCTGGACACACAGCTGCCTGTCAGTATGTATTTGTGAAGGTCTCTTTCATGTGCCTGTTTTACAACTTCTTATGTGTGACATAAACTGGGGAAAAAAAATGATTCTTATTGCAGGTGTCCATTTTGACAATGAAGACCAAATTTTTAAAGGCAATTAAGAAACAACTAGATTTAATTTTTTGTTGTTGTTGTTTCTTTTCTTTTTTTTTTTTTTTTG
>VXBX01006396.1:402101-440666 GCA_013400415.1 Scytalopus superciliaris
GGGGGGGGGAGAGGAGACACCGAGCAAAGTTCTTGCAGTGACTGTTTCCTGCAGAATGTTTCCCCTTTGGTGTCAGTTTTCAAATGGAAAACATTTCATGTGTCACCGTGAAACAGAGATAGACACTGCAGAGCTATAGAACATTGCTCTTGAAAGCTGTCGCGAAATAAATGCATGTCCGAGGTTATAAAAATGGGGTTTGTATAAACTGCCCTCTTTCAGCAAACACTTTGCTTCCTATAATTGTGTGCACTTTAGTTTGAACTTATCAAAAATGTGATTGTTCTCCTTCTCCTCCGGGGAGATAAGAAATCCACCCTCCGGATATGCAGAATGATGTTGTTGTAATCACCCTTCAAAGGGAGATCCACAATAAACAAATGTTGTTAGCCTGTTGCCCCTGCAGCTTCTTTTGGTGAGCAGCAGAACTTCCAGAAAAAGGCTGGGATTAAGAGGAGAGAGGAAATTTAGCCTAAAAACAGGTAGCTAATTTTCCTTTCTTTGGTCTCAGAAAGACAAAAATTTAAAGGTGTGTAATAACACCTCAACCCCCTCCCCCCCCGGCCCCCCAACACACACACACTTCTATATAATCTTTTCTCCAAGCAGAAAGTGCTTTCTCTCAGAATAGGTTGACTCTGAAGTTTGCCAGCGTTGCTATAAACCATCTGGACTGGGGAACAAAATCATGCCTTAAGGAAAAATACTTGGACCAGATAATGCTGTATAACAGCAAGAGGGTTTCAGTGCACAGGGTACATAATTTTACTGCTGCAGTTACACCTGCCAGAATCACACGGCCTCACTGGAGCTGTTATGCTGGCCATGCTTTTCATCTAAAAGCTATGATCTGTAGATGTATGTCTTGGTGTTGTGCTTTTCTGGTTTTTTTTTGGTTTTAGGGTTTCTTTTTTGTTTGTTGGTTTGGTTTGGTTTGTTTGTTTTGGTTTTGTTTTCTGCAAAGATAAAATTCCTGAATGTGATCAGATCAGCACTATGGAACCAAGCTTTCCAGCTTTTTTACAGTTGTATAGTCCTTCATCATGAATGATCCAAAAGACTTGTGTACCTAATACTGCCTTCACACAGTAAGATGTCAGAAGATGTGTGGTACAGCTCTGAAGGCAGCGTTACAGAGCTATTTCCCAACAGAGAATCTGGCCAACATCCTTAGGTTAACTTTCCCAGTTCAACAGCACTGGCCTGCAAGGTTTCCCGGCTTGCCCAGTGTTTCCCCTCTGTCAGCCTGTCTCTCAATGGCACAGCTGGCTCTCTCCACCCTGAGCCTTCTGGACTGGAATTCCTAATAAAGGCACCGAGTGTTAACAGGGGTGTGGTCACTTCCTGGGCACACAGGTGAGACAGGGCTGGGCTGGGCTGGGCTGGGCTGCTGGTTTATGGTGCTGAGGGTTTGGTTCCTCCAGGGGGCTGATGCAGAGTGTTCTTAAGCAAGGTCAGATACGATGAAGAGGCTAGTGAGGTACCAAGGTTCTCTCAGGTAAGCAGTAGAGCAGATGCAGGTTTCCACCCAGTGTGGAGGCACCTGGCTCATTTCTGCATTCTGGACAGAAATGCAGCCAGGTTTGTGTTAGTGTGTGACAGACTTCTCCTCACAGCTGCTTATTACTCAAGGGATTGAAAGAGCAAAGTCCCAAATCCGTGTATGGTGCAAACACCTGTTTGTTAACAGCACATTTCCCACTGGTGTAGGTGCTCTTTGATCTGGTACCCACCTCTTTACAAGCTAGAGAGGGGCTAACCCTGTAGGGCTGTTAACAGAGTGAAATTCCATGTTTATACATTTGAGGTTTGGCATAATTCATTGTCATACAGTTTGAATTCCTACCCAAATCTGATCTGATCTAAATTTTGAAACTTCTGAAATTTGCTGATCCCTGATATAAGCCTTAATTCATAAAACAGATCTGTAAGGTCACACTGAAGTCAGTGCACTCAGATGTTGCTGAGATCATGGGCAATTAAAACCAGAGGTGACTGAGGTATTTCTGCATAATTACTGTGGGAAGAATCATCTTATTTTTCTCGCCCCCCCCATTCACACCCCACCCCCTCAATCCCCCAGTTTTATTTGAGCTCTTTCTGACAACACTAGCTTAAAAAAAAATGTTGTCTATTAAATCAGGGAGAGGTAAACATTCAGTGCTATTGTCAGCTCTTAACACACTTCAATCTCAGTTAGAAAAGTGCTTGTCTAGTTGCTGTTCATGAGATGTATTCATGTATTGCAGTTCTGGGTGTGCTTGATCCTAGCATGCTAAAGCCAGTATTAGTTTAAATGTCTTAAATTTGGGCCTCAGAGTTTGCACTGTCTGGTTGCCTTCAGTTCTGCTGTGTGCTCAGAGGATGAATTATGAAATATTGTCCTTAAGAAAGATTTTGTATCTTCCCTGTTTTCTACTCTTCCTCATGAGAAGTACATTGAACTTACATTTGAAATAATATTTAACCTTGCAAAGTGGTTAAGTAAAGATATATACATCCTTTAATTTAGGCATATACATATGTATTTTGCAGATTAATTATTTTGCACTCTAACTTTTATTATTTATGTTACACTCTTGGTTACAAACCTTACCTATGACTAAAACCTGTCAGCTATTATTAATGGTCTCATATTCTGAGTGACTGTCATTGTCCTTGCACACAGATCAAACAAACCCATTCAAAAATGTAAATCCAAGTTGATTTTTCTTGCTTTGAAAACAAAGGCTCAGTTGTCAGAATTGTCTATTATTGAAGCATTTTTGCAGGATGTACATGGATTCACATCCCTCAGCACAGTGCATCCTTTGATCTGCTTTCAGCATTTTTGATGTAGGTGATTTTTTTCTTTTCTGTCCTAAGAAAAGTACTTTCATTTTTCATCACTTCTTTTCCAAAGGATAAAATGTTAGTCTTTACAGTTTTCCTTGAATGATAATCTGTACCGTATTAACTGTTAATTCATTGGAAGGATACTTGGGACTACAGTAGTGAAATGCAAGGCTTGTCTCAGAGGAATCTGCATTTCCTCTCTTTACATTGATTCTTGTACCTAAATATCAACAAGTAGCTGGCCTGTAAATGCTTTCAAAATTAGATCAACATCTGAGCATCCTCATCAAATTAATTTTCAAAGTGTCTGGCTCATGCAAATCCTGCCTAAGTCAGAGAGAGATGTAGGGTGGCACAATTTAAAAACAGGCTGTTGCTTTTTAAGTTCCTAAAGACGGATTAAGAAGGCTAAATCTAAACACAGAGATTGAAAATGGTGGGGTTTAATTCACTTGAGACAAACTTTAATGTCGATGTCCCTGATAAAATGAGGCTGTGAGAATTATGGCTGCTATTATGCTATGGGCATATGGATATTAGAATCTATCTGTTTTATGGAGTTTTGTAATGTTTGGTAGGTTGTTGAAGCTTGTCTGAACTCTCAAAGTCCATAAAAATTCCATTATTAATGTTTCTCATTCCACTGGTACTTCTAGACAAAAATGCCTTCAAGTAGCTGCATTTTCCACTTGAATTTACTTACATGAAGGAACATATATATACAAATATTCATTCTCATAGAAATTCCATCTACAACCTCACCTGTTTTCCTGAGAGTCCCTTTCCTTTCTTGTTCCCACTTTCTTTAAATAGTTCATGTCTTTTTTTTCAAAATTAACTTTCATAGATATTTTATTCAGCACGGTGGTCTCATCTTCCTTGTATTATAATTCTCACACAAAGAAAACTGATAAAACAATTTTCTTTATTATAGTGAGAGGATTTTTTTTTTTTCAAAGCTTGAATTTCACATGCCTTTTATGGTTAGGTTTGCAGTGCCTTGTTTGGCTGACTAGTGGCTGATACCGCAAGAAAAAAACCAGGAGTACAGGTTGAATAAAACCTAAAGCATCTGGGAATAACCAACTGGAGCAAAAGTCAACTTGGCCAGTCATTCTTAAGGAACAATCAGCAAAAATAATACAAGTAAACTTTGCACAGTGACATGGTTCAGTTCCAGGAATTCAACAGGCAAATATTTATATCACTGTTTCACACTAGTGCCCATGTTCTGCAATTCTCTGAGCAAGGGATCTCTCAGGAACAATCGTGGTCAAAGAGGTTTCTGGATGTTTCCACACATGTAAAAATGGAGCAAGTCACAGATGCACATATTGTACAAAAGCATGGCCAGAAATAGTGGTCTGTTCATGTTAGAATGTTCTGTGAATTCTGCCATCCTCACAGTCATTTGACTAAATGTAATTATTTATATATAACTTTGAGAAATAGGGCTTAGTTTGTGTAAGACTTACCGAGCGCTGCAGTAGCAAGGATGGACAGCACATTGATAATGCAGAAACCACAATCACCAGAAGGACTTTCTGTTTCATTTGCTGACCCAAACCACAGAAATTCTTTCATTGCTTTCTTTCTATTCATACAAGTACCATACCAGGACCGGTGAGTTTGGAAAATTAATCTGTGGAGAAACAACACAATGCAAGTTAGAGGTTTCTGATTTTAGGTAATGAAAATGAGCTTCAGACCTATGGTTGTGATTTATGTAAATTAAATGCAACCTTTCAATATCAGAAGATACTCCACTTGGGCCACTTAAAGACAAAAACAAGGGTAAAGAACATGCTAATGGTCCATGCCACAACACCAGATTGTGGTACTTATTGTGTGAGAAATAAATAATAATAATATTTTACCAAGCTTCTCTGTCCTTCATCTGTTACTTGAAATTGGACGAGACAGAGATTCTAGTGCAATGATTTCTCTCTTTCCTTTCACCATGCTAACTTGGAGCTCCCTCTTGCCACTTAAGTTTATTACTTTCTTGGACTTTAAATTGGTTTCTTCTGAGCGAACCAAAGATTGTACTGACCTAAATGTCACTTGAATTAATGTATTCTTGCTTCAGTCTTTATTTTTCTCTTGGAGCCACTTCTCGCTTAAATTACCTTGTATTTCAAGGCTTGAAGACAAGGTCACAGTCATGCAAATAATTAAAAATATGGGATGTCTCAAGTTTGCTTTAAGAGAGAGTCTGAACACAATAATTCCCTGAGTTTATGTAGTAAAGTAACTACATCAGTACTAATAACCATTATTAATTTTTTTTAACATTGTTAGGTTTTATTTCATAAAACCATTTGATTGGTGATGTATTCTTTAGAAAAAGTGAAGGGGAGTGACTGGCCAAGCCATATAAAGAACAGTGAGTAAATCATAGTTGGAGCTGGAAGACTCCTTTGCCACGAGTAACTCTGCTGACAATTTTCATCTTATTTTTCTGATGAATGTTCCTTTCCCTGTGCAGAGACCACAACCATCCCGAGTCCAACTCCACACATAATGCTTGGTCTGTCAGCTGCTCATGAGTGATATATTGCACCCACTCAGCGTGTCAGAACCATGACTCTCCTGGCCTAGTTCTCAGCTGCCACCAGAAAAGCAAAATATTGGTGTCTTGTATCCAAAAGTATTCTTCAGGGAGAATGAGCACCATTATTAAAGCTCACTTTCTATGAGAACAACTGAGCTGTTCCATTCTGCTGTTTGCATGGTCATGGCAATTTTCCTGGAAAACGAGGGCTACAGACACTATTCTAGCATAAGCAGCGCTTTTTCCAAGAAGTGGACTTTGATATTTTGTGGGATCCCCTTTAATCCTGGTAGTTTTTGGTGTGCTCTCTGCTTTTTCAAAGCACACTACTACATCTTGCCTTGTTCTTGTAGCAGAGCTGTGTTAAGGTTTTTAAATGTTATGGGGAGGTATTTGTGTATGAACTAATTCTCAGCCATGCTTGTATATCCCAGTGGCTGAAAAATTAGAGAAATTTGGCTTAGGAAAGGGGATGGGGTGGCCATGGTGGGGGCTAAATTAGCAGAATCAATTGCTATGATAGAGAAGATCAGAGAGCTCTGAACAGAAAAAGAGCAATACGCAGGTAAGTGAGAGAAAAGAACAGTGGAAAGTAAGGCCAGACTTCTCAAGAGTGAGAAATAAAGAGAAAAAAATAAGTTCTGGTGGGTTTCTATATTTAATTTCTGGATACTTTATATTTCGTAGTCATCAAATACAGTGTGCGAAAGAGAAAATGAACCTTACAACTCCCACTTTAAATAAGATTACCCTCCTTTAAAATAGCTGGGCATTAATTGATTATATAACGTCATGTTTCCTAATCACTAAACTTCCAAATAACAATGCGTGCAGCTTCAGGAATGTAGAAATGTACTATAATTCTATTATTTCACAGTTCTGTCATAGCTTTCTCTTCCATTGTTCTTCCTTAGACCATACAAGTTCACCTATCATAGAGTCTTTCTGGGAAATAGAAAAAATGAGCAGAAATATCTAAGGAAGATAGAGGCATATAAACCAGAGAATAGTGGATGCTTTTTAACCTTTTCTGTTTATATTCAGTTTGTATTTGTCCGCTTACTGTTTGGGCCACTTTTTTGTCTCTTAGAAGATAATTTGCCTTTATCTGCCACCCTGGATGCTGGGATGGATACTTTTTACACTAACTAGGATCTCTGAATTCAGTTTCTGCTCTCAACTTCCACCACTTAAAAATTACAAAGTTGTCTGTTTCCTGTGTTTTCCTGGAGTAATCACGGCTGGGACAAAGAATCCCTAAACTTGTTTGCTTCATAACCTATTCCTCCTGATTGTTACTCTCTGTTCTCTCACCTCTCAGGGGTACAGATGAGTACACACTCCAATTAATTGGTTCAAACTATATCTTCTAAGTGGTTTTCTGTTTTAGAATATATCCTATTTTTTCAGAGACTTTTAACAGCTGCTAAAAATTTCTTACGGTCACTATTAAAGTATACATTAAATGGAAAATTTAAAGTGAAGGCATGTCCAGTTTTATCTTAGTATTTTGCTTATTAGATGCTGATAAGAATTAGAAAACTGAAAAATTACCAAAAAATCGATTTGCATATTGCAATAGAAGATTATTTGCATAAACTGTTTTGAATGGAAAATGCTGCAATGCTGATAATTCTGGATCCTTTTGGAGAATTGGCTAGATCTTTGCTTGCTTTTACTTTGCTATGTGCCTCAGGTCAGGGTCAGAAGGAAGTTGGAGGAAATTGCTCCCTTTAAATGTCCTGTTTCTTAAGCAGCTGGGTGGGTCTAACATCTCAGTGTCTCAGCTCTAAAGGAAAATTCTCTTATGTAATGTCCAGCAAATCCTCAGCTTCATCTGAAAGCTGTGTCTCTTCAAACTCATGAGCACAGTACTCAAGGAAACATGATGTCGCAACGCACATTACATCAGTATTGCAGATACAGTACATTTGGTGCTGCTCTTGCTTGAAATTGCTGACTTGTCATTTTTTTTCCTGGATCAACTGAGTCAGCAAGTTCAGTGTATTTGGAGTTGTTTTACTTCCACAGCAATTCTTCTTTCAAGTGGTTGAAATGAAAATACATCACAACATTTCCTGCATTCCTTAGTGAAAGTCATTGTTTTTAATTTTAGTTTTTACTTCATGTACAGCTGCGACCCCTGGAAAAGGAAGAATCTTCTTTATTCATATCTGACAAGCACTTGAGCCTAGAAGTTAACAAACACCAGAACCATACTTGACTGGACTAAATATGACACACAGAAGCAGTTGCAGGGACCTTCCTATCTGTTCTTGGGTGTGGAATTTTGTAGGGAGTTGATGTCCTGCAATTGAGCAACACCTGGTCTTTCTTCACCTCCTTTCAGACTTGATCTGTTTTATCAAATATTGTTACTTAAAACTAGAGAGAAGAGCCTGCAGTTCATTCTCCCCATCTGATGTAATCTAAAAGATGAGGAGGGACAAGGTCAGGGCATAATGGGAGACCAAAAGAACATTAGGGTGAGGTACTGATGACAGAGTTCCTATTTTCATCAAGACACTTGCAGATCCAAGCTGGTTGCATGCCCTCACCATGTCATCTGGTTTTCAGAGCCTAATGCCACCTTTTCTTTAGGACAGCAGGACCTGCACTTGAGCACACTTGCCTTGTGGTTCAGGCACAGCCTGGAGTGGCAGGGACTTAGGGGCCTGGCTGGAGTGAACTTCTGCATTTTGGGTACAGAACTGAAATCTGGAGGAACATCCACAGCTAGGAAAGTCTTAGTCTGCAAGAGAGTGGTTGCAGAAAAAGAGGTGTCTTGCAGTATCTGGAAAAATGTAAAAGAATTGTGTATAACATCAAAAGAGTTACAGCAGACAGAACAGGGCAAGCTTACGGGAGTCACTGCTGGTGAAGACACAGACAGAGCGTGGCAGTTCTGTGGGAAGAGAAAGCATCACACTGGAGGAAGGATCACAGAAGATCACTCCACAGGAATGGAGGCAGAGGACAGCAGAGAAACAACTAATTGCAGGGTAATGCAGTAGAACAGACCAGTCTGCCGAGCTCGAATGCCCCTGACCACTGCAGCATTCACAGGCAGTTTTGTTGGTCTTTCTGTAAAGCACACGTGCAAAGTAAATATGCAAATAATGCTTGTTTTATTAAAATAAGAAAGCATTTAAGTTTGGTGGACATCAAGTAAATATTTGAGAATACTGAGGAGCAATTACGGCCTCAGAATAATGAGGTTAGTAAGAACAACTGTACATACCAACGTGAGGGGAAAAAGACTGTACATTCACTTGGCAACAGATGGGAACATATTTGTAAAGATGGTTTAAAAGCTTCTGGCATACAGCAGAGCATAGACTCAGAGCAAATATATTCCATACATCACTGGAACCACTGGAACCTAGCTCACAGGTTGGCAAGTGTCCTGCAGACTTGAGTCGGAGTTTTAAATTTGGTCTTTCTCTTGCATATTAGCTGTGGTTATACAGTGGTCTCACTGCTTTCAAGTGTTTCCTGGTTTGTATGATCTCAGCTACAAGCAGATCTCCATGTCTGATAATTTTTAGGGAAAGCCATGGAGATCTTCCATTTCAGCAAATAGGCTCAAAGGCTGAGAGCCTGGTGAGCGAAGGATATTCAGACAGAGAAAATAGGCAGCCTTCAAATTCTGTTTCTTTAGATGTAATGGGTCTGAATTCTCATATATGTGGAATCTGCCAATCACCTGTAGTATTTTAGATGGAAAATTCTTGGCTTAGATTACATATGATCCATGTGTTATATGTAATTAGTGGAAATAAAAGGTCTGTTGCAATAATTTATGTATTTACTCTCCCAGTGCCAATGTTCTTGCATGTTCTGGCAATTGCCCTTCACAGAACAGTGGCCCAAGTGGCCCAGAGCTGTGACACAGGCTGCAGAGACAGAGGGTGAGAGACCCCTGGGGAAGAAAGCATAGGGGAGGAGTTTTGGTACTTAAGATTGTTTTCTGCCCATGTTTGGGTCAAGCCACTTATCATTTCTGGAGTAAGAAAAGAAGGTCCACCAAGAGGGACAGGAAGGACTGTGAGTCGATTTGCCTTGCCCCAGTTCTCTTGGCTCCATGGAGATCAAGAAGTGACAACAATGGCATTCATTTTTTTCTCGTTGTTTATCATCTTCTGTGTTTCTGTGCGAAATCCTGGGTAAAGTTTGAGACGATGGTGTGGTGAAAGAGCTATTGGAAATATTCCTTCAGCGGGAGCTAGATGGCGCCGTGGATTAATGCTCCAGCCTTTTACCTGCGCTGCTCTGGGGCAAACCCGCTGCGGGCAGGTAACAGCTTGGCAAGTAGTTTGGGAATAAAAATCTAGATCAACAGAGGTTAACCTTATGTCCTCCTGTGTGCCTAGCCTCTGCTGGGCATCAGCAAGGGTGCATAGCTGGAATTGTACCACTGCAAATGTTCCTTGGAGGACACTGCTGCAACCTGAGCCACAGGCTCTAAAAAGATAGGTGACTGAGATAGCAGAAATCCTGCACTTGCATTAATATACCCAGGCAGAGAAAAACACAGCTGCTGGTGCTACCTGAATTTAATCTCTGCTTACTGGCCACAAAAGTTTGTTTGTTTGTTTGTTTGTTCGGGGTTTTTTTGGGGGGAGGGGAGGTTTGAGATAGCTTACATTAAATAAAGCAAAAGTAAGGAACCTATAACCCATAACTCCTCTGGCAACACTCAGATGTATTTCCAGTATTTCAAGCTATTTCTGTGGTGGTGTTAAAGGACACTTGCCTGGAATCATCCAAACTTTCCACTGAACTACTTAAAAAAAAAAAAAAAAAAAAAAAAAAAAACAAAAAAAAAAAAAAAAAGAAGTAAAGCACAATAGAATGAACTAGAAAGCACAACTCTGCACAAATGTCAGCACACTGTTGGGCATGGGATTTGTATTCAGACAAAGTCTTGCTCTTTCTTTTTGTAAGAAAAAAAGAGTCCTACTTAAAAACAAATGGCTTATAAAACAATGCAAAGAGAGTGGGGAAGACCACTTTATTTAAAAAAACTGAAAATTCAAAGAGCGCCATGTGAGAACTCAAAGAGCAGTCAGCAATGGGAGCAGCCACAGGACAATGTGGAGGACCATCAGTGGGGACTGGAAACCATTTTGTGGGGGTCCAGCTCAAGCAGATACACTGAATTGTTCTGTGGTTGGTATGAAGCAAAGTGAGCTATAACCAGCCTCAAACTCTCCACCCCCAGCCCTTCATCATCGCTATTGGCCCCAGATGTTAGCAGGAGAATGGACGAATAGCTGGCCTAGGAAATGGGTTATCTTTTGGCCTCTGTGAAGACTGGAACACCATGTCATGAGACACCAGTCCCAGCAGGGTTCAGAGCTGCACGGGGTGTCCAGACTGGAGAGGTTTTCAGCCTTCCACTCTGGGGTATCTGGTACCATTCATGACTAGAAGTGTCTCCAGTGGCACTAGGGCAGTGAGGTGGTGGCTCCGGTCCCTTCGCTGGGGACAGGCTGCTCTGCCTCCCCTCATGAGGGGTCCTTTCCCGCCCTGTCACTTCTGCCCCTTTCAAATGTTCAGCAGTAAGCAAAGAGGGGTGCTCCTACACCCTGTGCTGCCCTGACACAAGTAACTGCTTTGAACCTTCTAAAAAATAAAACCCAGGCAGAAAAACAGTATAACTTAGACAAAATACCTTGTAAAGAAGCTCCCAAGGTTTGCTCCAGCAAAGACAGGAGGTGCATATGTCTCCTCACTGACCGTGTGAGGGGGCAGACGTTCATTAAGGGACACATTCTTAAAGCTTTACTTCTTCTTCCTATTTTTTTCCTGACATTTGCTGTTTTATACTCTCTGGCAACCAGCAGAGCTCCACTGATGCTGACTTGCAGAGCCCATGGAGATACTACGGAAATATTTTTCCTAGCAACAAGCGGCACACGAAAACACCAAGAATCGCTTCCCCTGCTCAAATTTCCCTTCAGGTTTTTTTTTTTTTTTTCGGTCATCTGGAGCTGAGATAAGAGACATGCAGTGAAACCTGCAACTGGCTTGTGTCTCGTGAGGCAATCTGGAACGGAGGGACATGTAGAACTGTGGGGTTTTCTGGCTGTGGTGCTGAATCCCTGGCTGGCGCTGAGGTGCCTCAGGCGGCTCTTCAGCCAGGGATGAGGTGCGCGGCACCGCCCCGGGCTCCATCCAGCACGCCTGGGGCAGGTGTCCCGGGAGCGCTGCTCCCTGAGGCACCTCTTCCCACTGAGCCCTTCACAGATGAGGCTCTTACACCTTGCTCTGATGGAAATGTCACAATTAGTGAGGGCTAATGCGAGCACGCCCAGTGGCCGGGGCTGGAGCGCTGCGTCAGGCTGTGTGGGTGGGAATGGCGTGGTGCCTCCTGAGGGGGAAGGGGCAGGCCGCTGGTGGTCTGTGCCCGCAGGGCTCTTGGGGACACTCCTGTGGGTCCCCCCTGGCCGATGGGCAGGTGTCTGCCCGGCACGGCGGCCCGGAGCCCCCCGGACCCCTGCTCGGGACCCCTCCCCACAGCAGGTGCCCAGACCAGGTGTGTGCCACGCTTCGCTCCTCAGCGCTCCTCCCTCAAGGGGCTGGCGGAGGACGAGAAAGTCTGTCCGTGTCCCTCTCGGCTGGATGTGGTGACTGGAAGCAGGTTTGAGTCCCAGAGCAAACAGGTGAAGCCACGGGCACCATTCCTTTTCCCTTTACGCCTGTGGAAACCTGAGAGGAAATCTTCATCCTAGAAGTACTGTCTCTTTTCTCCCTGCTAGTGAGACAGGGATAAAGTGTTAACATTATTTTAAGGAAAGTGTAGTTTTCTGGAATTGAATTCTTAGCTGTGTAGGTGTAATGCCTGATACTTGTGTCTGCTCGTGAGTGACTGCCCCGTGTTCTCTGTCCTTGCCTAGCCAAGCTGAAACAGCGTCCACAGCTCTGAGGGCCATGGCAGGAAGGCTTTGTCAACACCAGCAAATCACTGCTCCTGCCTCTGCAAGGTCAGCTTCTGAAGGCAACGTGTCTGAAACCACGACTGTAACCAGTGAGGAACACGTAGGGTGAGGAAGCATTTAGAAATTACACAATATTAGTGGATAGAGTGAAAGTATTCTCATGGTAGAGCCAACCTCTGAATTTGGGGTCAGCCTTGCACCTATGGGGTGACTATTTTATGAGTGATCTCTGTGGGGTTAGGATGAGGCCCAGGAGGTTCTTACTCATCACTTTCTGGGTTACTGACAAGAACAACCTCTGCATAACATATTCCTGTGTCATCAGTGTGATTCCTGAATTTGTCCTCTAATATTCTAGAAGAATTTATTCTTTGGAAAAGTTCGATGGAGCAAACTGAAAAGCGCTCTCTGCAGAGGAACACTTACTACTGTGGTTGTTTACAAATAGTTAACATAAAGGTAGGAACAGATTTGTAAAACTGGTTTGAAAGCTGTATGTAGGCAACAGAATACACATTCAAGGCAGACATTCATGTCCCAAGATAAGAAACTATCCTGCAGGCTGAAACTGGAGATCAAAATCTTATATTTCACCTGCATGTATGTCTACATTACAGTATGATCCTTACAAACTGCTTAGCGCTTCCATGGTGCCTGCATGTGGAGCTGGTTTTTTTTCCCCAATGAAACTGCAAATAGTGACCAATTATGATGATTTTACAGACTTTAAAAGAAAAATGCATTGTGAAGGATAAAGTTTTAAAAATAATGCCTCAGGGTTTTTTTTAACTGAACTTGAACTCTTAACGGGTTTCAGATTTGCCAGTTGCTCATTATAATTTATCCGGGAATTGTATTGCAGTGAACATCCTAACATGTAGGGACCAGATAGAAGACCTAAAGAGTCTATTGTGGGAGGAAGCAGAAATTTTCTGGTTTATCCTTCACTTTGGAGAGGAAAACAATGTGAGGAAATGGTGTGTTAATCAGTATGTTGTACACATCGTGTTCTATAGAATGAGAGACACAGGGCAGTTGCCTGTTATCAATTCAAATAATGCACTGTGGGCAGGTTGGCAAGGTACCTACCCTGCTCCATACAGTGCTTAATAGCTTTTTATTATTTATGTTCTGAACTGTTGCTGAAAGACTCTAAATATAAGTCAGAGTAGATTCAAAAGCATGTATTTATTTTAAGACAGAAGTGGAAACATCCCCTCCTTGCAGCTAATAATAGGATCAACTTTGTTAAACAATTAAATTGAAAATATTAATAATAGGTGCTTTATGCATGTTAAACAAAACTTCAATAAGCATTCTGTTTTATTGTTTAACTGTATGTATGAGTCATAAGGAAAGTGTTAATGTCTAGGATCGGATATGAATCATCTATTTGTGAACAATCTTCCAAGGTCGGCACTGAAACCCCAAACACATTTATTCTTTATAGTTAGTCAGCTCTGCACTTGGAAACTGAAAGTGTAATCAAAGTGAGAGTTTGTTTATTAACTAGCGGATGGCGTGCATCTTATTTACACAGATTGATAATGGGGATGAAAAATAAGGAAAAAAGCTGGTAATGCGGGGACAAATGTGTCCCTGGGGTACAAATCACAAAAGGAACCTGAGCAGCAGTAGCACCAGCCATTAAATGCTGAAAGCATTCTGTGACTTTAAAATCCCATATTCATGAAGGGAATCCATATGGCACCCTATTTGTGAGGGGAGGCGCCCCATTCTCTTAGAAGCTGACTTGCAACATTTATTGTTTTGACTTGCTTTAGCATTAGGGTGAGAGAATTCACTTCAAGGGGAGCAAACAGAACCAGTGAAGTGCACAAGAATAACTTGGATGGTATTATATATTGTATTGATTTGCATTACAGATAGAAAACTGGAATTGCTGAAGGACAGGCTCTTTGTACTGGCTGTATTTAGGCATGCTGAGGGCATCAGCTGCTTTGTATAAAGTCATCTCACCTGGTAATTGTTTCCAATCATTAGTAGTAAGTGTGTTTCTAATTACCTCCTCTCTGAAAAGGAAGGCTGATTTGCCTGTCTTGGAGGAGGGATGGAGTAATTACCAAAGCTCTTGCCTAGTGTTAAAGGCAGTGAAACGTTTCTGAGTTCTCTCTGTGGTTTAGGGAAGATCTCTGAAAATCTAGTTCAGCCTCTGACCCTGAAAAAAGCCAGTTTTTCTTGTCTGTTTTCCCAGGTATAAAATGGATCCTGGAAAACATTTGGATGAGTTGCTATAGGGATTGTTCAATGCACGATCCTTCCTTTGCTGAACAGATTGCTACTGAATTTTAGCCCTGCTAGGAGTGTATGATTGATGCTGTGGAACTGCTTTGGAATATGGCTGAATCAACACGGCTCTTGCAAAGGTATGTGCTTGTTTGCTGAGTTTTATCTTGGCTTTCTCATAATTTTAAAATACATTTCACTTTTAGCCATAACAAAAGTTTTCATGTTTCTGTGTATCTGAGGTTCATTTAACACTACCATTCAAATCTTGTAAGACCATAAAGATCTGAGTATTAATGGGACTCTTAAAAAAAGAAGCAAAAAATAGTTTAAGTAGCTTGACAAAGCTTTGACAGAGCCTGTATTTGGATGGAGAATTCCTGGCCCTGTACTCCTACCACTAAACCTCATTTACAGATAAGAAATGACATATATTCACAAAATGTGTTCATACAGACTTTCCTGCTCAAGAGCCTGAATAACTGGTTTTGCCACACACTGAAACATAACTGGTGCTCTCAGGTGACAGGATGCTTGGAGTCACAGATGGCACACTCCTGGCCTCTTTAGGAGCCTGCTGCAAACACCTCTGTTTCCCCTTGGCATGGCTTTGAAATGCTATGGATAGAAATGTAGAGGGTTTAAACTTTAAAAAAAAGTAATGATTACTGTGTTACTCAAAGGAGCTTTAATTTAAGTGAGATTTGATGGTAGCTGACCAAGCAGAGACACATCTAAAGTACAAATCAACAGTGATTTTACAGGAAAACTTAATTTCCCTTCCCTGCAACTTCTTAGTCTATTCAGCTCCTCAGATACAATTTTTTCTTTTCATGTGTTAATATTGACATGTTTAAAGCCAAACAGATGCACAAGGTTTGCAATAATAGAACCAAATCTATAAAGAATTAAAAGCAGTTAATTTTGCTGTTTTGGTCAGTATTCATGTTCTGATGAAACAGGTGGGTTTTTTTTTTTTTTTGTTGTTTGGTTGGTTTTTTTAGTGGGGCCAGACTTAACCATGGCTGTGACTTTTTTGTATTGCAGAAACATAGATTGATAATGAGTGAGTGCTTCCTCCCTCAACTTGTGTTGATTTCTTTCTATTTCAAGTATTATGCCCCATCTTCTCTGTTTAAGCAGAAGCAGGGAATTTCTACTTTTAATATAAAAGCAAATTAAATTATTTGCACATTATCAAATTTAGCTTTTTTAAAGTTTTGTGATACTATATAGATCTTGTCTTCTTTGACCTCTCTCAGTGGAAGTACAACCAGTTGATAGTCTATGGTGAAGTACAAAAATAAAAATTGTACGTTGGTATGTATTAGAATTTAATCATCCTAATTCAGACACTTGGATTGGTCTGTCCTGCTGTTCTGGCCCACATTTATTTCATTGCTTGGTGTCAAATGATGTCTCTGAATGACAATATCTGGGGATGTATCTATGTTTGTCTCCAGCAAAGAACTTGCAGTTGTGTACCATAGCTCTCATCAGGAAGATGTGCTCAAAGACCTGTTGCGTTGCAGCCTAGTGGGAGCTGATACCTCTTTCTGTGTCACTTTTGTGTTTGTTACTGTTTGAGAACTGCCCAGAATAAAGGAACATCTGTGCAGTGCAGAGCTCTTGGACTTACTCTGGTCTTTATGCCTATTCTTGTTATTGATGGTGGAGGGATGAAGCTGACACACTTATTGCCTGTTGGGGTTGTAGTTTAACTCCAACAGTGTGGAGAAGTTTAAAGATATTTTACAGCCTTTCCTGTTATCTCTCTGCTCTGCAGTCCATATTTGTAATTTCAGATGCAGTCTAGTGATTTTCCTCATTTGTAGCTTTAGCAGTAGGTCAGATTTATTGAATTTTTTTCTCATTAGAAGGTGAAATACGTTTGCCATTTCTTGCCTACAAAGAGTCTTTCTGGCTTCTGCCTCCCCTCAGCAGGGTCAGCTTGCAAGGCTTGCTGCCTTCTCAAGGTTGAAAATTTAAGCTTTGCTGCCATACATTGTCTGCGGGTTAAATAATGACTGTGCTGAGCTGATTAACAGGGAACATTCAGTTTCCTTATTGCTGATGAAAGGACTGGAATATGTGTCCAAATCCCTTTAGTGGAAATCTAATCACTGCAGAACTATGTGAGATTTTTCAGAACTCATGTAGCATAAATGTACAAATTTGAGGTATGAAGGGGGAAAGACTGAATTTTATGATCTGTTTCTTTGTTATTGGAATATTGGGGTTTTTTGAAGGCCACAGTCTGTGCTGGTACAGGGTCAAAGAATTGCTGCTTAACGCTTTGTAGTTTGAATGTGCACATCTTACTTTGCAGTCTCCAGAGCTTTACAACCAATTTACCTGCAGAAAAACCAGGTGCCAAGCTTTCAGTGATGGAACTGTGAATGGAGGTGAACTAAAAGTGGTGCGATCTGAGTTGCAATTTTTAGATGCCTGTATTTAGTAGTCCTCAGCTGTTTATAGGTGTTATACCTGACTTTATTAGAGAACAGGAGCAGCTGAGTTTGTTTCTCATGTACCTATTGAAAGACCCCACATGAATAATTCATTCAGTCCCAAAGGACTGCTGAGCCCTTGTGCTTCACAGCTGTTTGTGAAGAGGAAAGATTGTCTTGTTGAGAATGCTCTTAGGGCTGCTCCAACCAGTGTCTCAACATCTTCATCACTGTACCAAGACCTCAGCATAGGAGTCTTAGAATAAAACTGTATGGGTTTCTATCCTGAAATACAAAAAGTTACTGTTCAATTCAGTTACTGGGGAATATTTAATATTCAATTACAAAGAAACTAGTTGAATTCCCTTAGTCTGGGGTGGGGGGGGAAGAGAGCAGAAATAAATGTAGATTAGCAGCAATGGAAAAGAGACTTAGTTGAGTTTAAGCTTTTGCATGCTGTTCTCAATGTATAGTAAGGAAAAACTGCACATCAGAGGCATTTATGGTTTGGTTAGGTTAAAAACTATCCAAAATGTGCTGATTGCAAAGTCTACTTTACCGAATAGCTTTTGGCACTGGCTTGTAGGTGTGAAAATATATATTAATAGCTCTATTTTCTACTCTTTTACATTACCTTTATTCTGACAGCAATATTTTATGGCTCACATTCCTTTGCTCAATAATCTTCTTCCTAGAAATAAGAATATTATAACTACTCATATATACCTAAATTTTACTACTCTCTTCTAGTAGAGTGGCTTCAGGATTTGTGTATTATAGACCAGGGGCTCTCCCAGAAAGTGTTTTATTCTGCTGGGAGAGATGTGCAAGAGGAGAAAAGTAGGCGTCCACCAAAAGTTACTGCACTCCCCATCAAACAGGGAGTGTGGGGCCAAAAGCAGTCCAGAAGGGAGATTTTGTTCAGCTCCTTTGTTGCATGAGGAGTCTTCTTCAATAATGGGAGTGTTTCAGTCCGCCTCTAAACAGTGACAACATTGAGAAATACGAAGGATGGAAAGTGGATTGTATTTTTTACTTTTCTCCCCACATGCATATTTTTCTAGCAACAAAACAAACCCCCCAAAGGGTATTCAGCCCAAGTATTTTAAGCATTGTAATTAACACCCTGAGTTTACATTCCCATAGTTCCCTGCAGTTGATACCTTTCACTGGGCCATTGATAATCACTGGGTTTTGTTTGCTTCTTCCACTTTAGCAGCTTTGTGGTTTGAGTGGCTGTTTGTACAGTATTATTAACAAATATGCCACTGGTCTGACACTGTGGACAATTACTTCATATTTATGTGTGTTTATCATCAGTCCTTTATAGTCTGCTTGTCACTTTTTAGGCAGGTAACTATACTGTGCTGGATTGCAGAGAAAGGCAGTGATGTTATGCAAGAGCTCACAGAGACTCAATAGCTTAGAATAGTTTATAGGAGCACATGTAAGTGATAAAGTGTCATATTTACTGCTGTATGAGATTCCAGTGAGGGCCATAACATCTAACTCAGGGCATCAGAACAGAAAGTAAGTTATTCTATGGTTTTGTTTGTTTGTTGTTGTTTCTTTTTTAACTAACACTGTAGCACTTGGAAGTACACTTGTCTGCCTTCTGCTTTTATTGTCTTCAGATTAGCCCAGTCATTATGTTCTTTCCATTAAAACTAGAAGCACAAGCAAACTGCTGATTGCTCAGTGTAGGAAGTAGAAACAAGCCCCACACAAATATTGTGAGATCAAGTTAAAATGTATTTGGATCCAACCTGTTCTTCAGCATGGAAATACCTCTGGTTAAGGTTTATGGTAAATTAAGGGATTCAGAACTATTAATTGGAGAACTGTAGGTGTCTGAGAATTACTGTTTTTACTAGAGCTGTGGAAATCTGATGTTCTAAGAAAAGCCTCGAGACAGTCTTAATTGCCTTTGACTGAATCTAGGGTTTGTGTTAAGGCCTTATAATGACATATTCAGTTCCTGAACAGGCATTCCATTTGTATGTTGCAAAACTGAAAGGAATTTTAAACAAATAGTCTAGGTTTGGTTCATTTCTGTTGCAAAGGGTCTCTTACGAGATTCATTGCCTTTGGGTCCTCTCTGGTTGCACTGGGAAACATTTACAAGCCTTTCTGACAGTGGTACCTGAAAACAGAAAAGCAAGACTCTTGTTCTGTGACTAGTGTGTGTCCAGTCCTTTACTCCCCAGGGTGGATGGGTGTTATTTGTCACGGCTCTAGAAAGGCATCCAGACACCTGCTTATCTGAAAGGCACGGAGCAGATGCCTCTACTTCTTATGACTGTTCCTTTCAGGATATTTCCTCATTGCACCAAGACTGCTGGCTCAAACCTATCATTGTGTTAAACAGAACATGCAATAATCCATTTAAAATATAACACATTTATCGCTTGTCTCAGATCAAAGGTGCATGGGTTCAAAGGCTCTAATTAAATAGTGGTGATGTAGAACACTGCCTTTATCTATGTATGTTACACACTGATGGTTGGGTGGTTTCGTTTGGTTTGGTTTTTTTTTTTTTAACTTATTCAATATCACAAAACTTTTCTAAGATGCTTCCCATCATTGCTATTGATCAAAGTGTTACAATAAATCCAGATTTATTTCCCTTTTCCTAGCCAGAAACATGTATAAACTGTTCAGTTATGTCATGGTATTACTGTTCTTCCTTGCTGTCTCAGTCTTCCATGTCCCTTGTTTCCTGCCCAGGTTCTCACATCTACTTTCTCTGACTTTACTAGTGCAGGCTGTAAACCCTTTTTGAAGATGCCACAGAAAATAAGTATGTCTCTTTCTAGTTCAGTTTTTTGATGTGGAATCCAAGCCATACTTAAAACTTTGTAAGCCATTTAGGTCAAAATGCGATTGTGTGCTGGAGTCTGTGGGGCAACTAGAGCGTTGCCATGAACTGTGACTTCTTCAAGGATTTGGACTGACATTAAACCTGGTTTAATGGCTTACAAGGCTTCAGTCAGTGATTTTTAGACATGTTTAGGAATGGTTGTGGAACAGTAGAAGTGTTTTATAAAGTAGGGCACCCCAGACTCTAGCTTTACAGTCTAATAATAATTGATAATAACCTCAGTATTGGGTGCTTTTATGGTCAGCAGTTTAGAAACGATGGCAAGGATGAAGTGCAGATGCAAATACTAATTTCTGTAATAATGTGACACTTTTCTATTTGATTTCATACTCTGCTGTTTTCTCAGTGTTGGTGAGACTCTCTTGAATATAAAGGGACAAGAACTCTTTCTCCTGTTCTTTTTTCCTTGTGACTAGGCAGGACCATATGTTCCACTTGCCCATGATCAAGCAATCACCATTTGCTTCAGATTCCCTTGTAAACTGACATATTCATTCAAGTCCTGTGTGTAAAAACTTGAAGCTCCAGTTCTGCAAGCTTGCAAGTTGTCAAGTGAATGGTCTTGCTTAATTCAGTGGAAATGCTCACATGCTTTTTTAGTGAGATCAGGCAAAGCCATGATAAGCTGTGTTTTATTACAGTATACTCTGCTTTGACCTGTGTAAATCAATGATGTTTTGTGATTTCTTTATTATTATTAGTTATTGGCAAAAAAACTTTACTGATATTCAAAAATCTGGAAAGCAGATACTGCATAAAAATTTCACTATTTCTGTGGAGGGAGAGAAAGCAGATTAATTATAGTTTTTCTCACAACACATTTAAATTTGGTATATGGAGTCTTAAAAAGCATAAGTGAGAGCCAACTGCCTATAGAGAATTCTCCTTTATTTCAGTATTTTCTTTCAGTGCAGCCAAGTCATCTCTTGTAGTAAACTGCTGAGTCAATGCATTTAAAAACTCACCAACTGTTTCTTATTTCTATGTAGTTAAGAACCTGTTAAGGGTTACACCCTTCCGTATTTACAGTGTTTAAGCAAACATGGTTATGGGAAGCAATTCCATTTAGAATCTGAGGTGTGTATTATGTGGTATCACAGTATTCTTTCAGCGTATTTAATTTGGTTTGTATGTGTGTGTGCAAATGTGGCTGGAAGCTGGAGAGTTGCATTCATGGTGATGGGTACAACAGGCAGTTTCCTCACAGAACTCTCTCCCAGCCTTTCACCTGACCTAATCCTTGATGCTCCTGGAAATAGGCAGGTCCTTCTGTCCCCCTTGATAGTTGAAATTGTAGCTGCAGCAAGAAGTTGCTGTTTATTGAAATTAAGAGATAAATCATACCAGTAATGACACTCACAGCCCTGGGAAACAGTACCTTTACCCTCTTTATGTATTAGTGTTGCCTTTATCTCTCTGTGGGGAATTTGGGAGGAGCACGGAGAGGTGCTGTGAGTTCCAGGTACAGCATGAGCTCCCTGCAGTCATGGGAGAGTTCTGCTGAAGTAACAGTAATGAGCATCTGTAAAGCTTATAGAAGCTGCTCCATAAACATACACAATTGAATGGAAATAGTGTTTCTTCCAACAGTTTTTAACACATTCTGCAAAGCTAATAGATTTTGGATAGAACTGTCAGGACAGCACAGATACACTTGGAGTAAGGTGATTTTTCTTTTTACATCAGAGCTTTAAACTATAATTCAATGCCATATGAAAATGTTTTCAAAAACTCTATTTTGGATTCCTAAAATTTACATGTCAAAGGAAAAATAATAAATATCTTGTGGTTTGGGTGTTTAATTGTAAGCAGTCAAGAACCTTCACCCCATCATGTCTTTTTGTTTCCTACTCTCATGGATGATGTTTGGCCAAAGCCAAAAGCCAGTTCTAAATAGCTCTGTTTCCACGCTCCCTCTGTCTCCTCCTTTCAGCTTTTGGATAAGTTAAGAAAAAGCAGCTGTTGGGAAGGGGTGACAAAACTCAAGAACTATCTGTGGGACACAGCAGGGTTAAACAATCTGGAAACATGCAATTCCTGTTTAGGGCAAACTGCTAAAGGGAGATCTGGGACCCAGACTGTAGTTAGGAAGAAATGTTTCGGGTTGCTTTCTAATAGATAAAATAGAAGGTTGGAAATTGTGTCTTTTGCTGTTTTCTATCTTCTTTGTTTGGTTTCTTCTATCTTCTGACCTTTAAGTTAAATATCACAGCAAATACCCTAATTTATGAAATATATCTGGGGCATTGGTACTTCAGTCTCTTTTCCTTTTTTTTTTTTTTTAACTAAGTGGTAAACAGTGCAAATGAGTTTTATGAGACACAGTCTCACAGGGCATCTTAGGAACAATCTGAGGAAACCCACCAAATGGGAGCTTCTCAGTCCAGGTGGTTAAAAAAAGACAATGTCAGGACTCAGGCTATGCTTGGGCACCACCCATGGGCTGAATTCTTCAACCCTGTCAAGGCTGATATTTTGAGCGAGTGTTGGTGGAGAGCAGGGTTTTGGATGATGGCACATGTTGTATCAATGCTGAAGTGTGAGTGACATTCAGGAATCAGCAATGAGGTGACAGCCCCCTTAGGAGTTTCCAAGAGTCCTAGTCTGCTCTCACAAATTCAGTACTTACCTTTTCCTGTGCATGATTCCTTTCTTTCCATTGGATTTCGCGAGGAGCTGGGTACCCTGGTAGCTTTTATTCCTTTGTAAATCTCTAGCAATAATATTTATTTGATGTTACAAGGCCATCGTGAAGTTTAATTTGACTGTCTTTAGTGCTTTTGAAAACTATGGATTATAGAAAAATTATTAATTATCCATTGTTTTATTTTTTAGCTAATTTGCAATTTTTTGCCTGGGAAAAGGGCTGTATGTGGCTGTATTGTGTTTGGAGTAACAACCTTAGCCTGAGTCTTAGAGATGGTATAGTAAGAATCCAGATACTTCTCAGAATGAGAATGAAATTATATTTGGTCACCCATGTCAAAATACTTTGATCATCTTATTTTGGTTCATTAAATGTGTGGATACTTGAAGCTTATACTGACTCTGGCATCTAAAATTTGGAAGGATAGCAGACGTGTTTTTTCTCTTGCCATTCCTGTGTATGGAACATGTTTTCTAAGTAGGGGTGGTGTGTGTGGCAACCAAACCAAAACCCAAGTCACCATTTGGATGTACTTATTAGAGATTTGTGGTACTGCTGTTATTTCATTCCTTGAAGTTTCTTCATTTCTCAAGTTCAGAGCTGAGTGGGATTTTCCTAGATCTAATTGCAATCCTAGATTGCCATGTCTTATATTAAATGTGGACAACTGTACAGGGAGATTTAATTTTCTTTGCTCTAAAAGAGTTGTTCGTGCACTGTAGCAAGGAACAGACTAGTTAGACAGGAGGTGGGACATAGAGACTGGAAATACAGGTGAGAATCAGAATCTTGATGTTAGTTGAAAAAGTTAGAGTTGCAACTAAGAAAAAAGCGATGTTTTGTGATAGGATGTTGAAGAACAATATGATAAGAAACCAGTGAGGGCTGACTGATAAGAAAGGTTTGAGGAAGGATGTGGGCTTGAAGAGAGAAGTAGGATTGCAATAAGGAGCCTGTTATCTGGCGACAGTTGGATACAAAGGCTAAAGAGGAGCTAGAACATGGCACAAGGGGAACCAAAAAAGAGCATTTTGATGGCAAAGACAGGTGGAATTATGGCAGGGTGAGACTTCTGCATTCCAGGGTAGGGAGACTGAGATATGGATGAAGAGGAGAGGCAGTGTGGGAAATGGGGTACATTACCATTAGATCAGCTGGTAAGTTTTGCATGAAACAACACTCAGCAGTTATTCCCTTGATCAAGGAGCATCAAGATTTCATTTTCATGTCTTCAGTTTGCACTGGGTGTAGTTCTGCAGAAGGATCTAGCCCAGCATTCCTAGGGTAGTAAGTGCAGGTGTAGACAGGGAGAGCCCTGCTGTTGCTGCATCTCTGCTCATCCCTTTGTAACCAAAGGTTTCACCGTCAGCTGCAAATTGCATCTCACTCCCAGATACTTGCTCTGGCAAGAGAAGGTGCTGGTTTGTGTAATGGCTCGCTTGAAATGGGTGAAGGGGCATCCTTCCATTTGGCTAACAATTGTAGGGGATACTCCCAGAATCTCTGGCTGCTGCTTGCAGATGCAGAATGATGCTCCAACGATCCTGGCTGTGTGTGTGCCACTTCTGAGCCGAATCATCAGCATTACAAAACACATTCAATGCTTTACTCTGAGCGCCCGTGGTATTTCTGCAAGGGAAGTTACAGTCACACTGGGTGGAGGAACCTCCCTGTCTGGCTATGGGGATAGTGAATACAAGGAAATGCTTGTGGTTCTGGATATGATGGCATCGTTTGGTATTTCTCTGCTATTTTTTGCACTGGTGCATTTCATTTGGCGGTTGAGAATTTCATGGCAAACACTCTGTAAGATGCAAACACTCTGTTCCTATGTTTTATGTTTTGGAACATTAATGGATTTTTCTTTTGCCCCCCCCTCCCTGCTGAATGTTTCTTTCTCTTGTGGAGGTAAAGCTGTATGTGAACTGCATACTGAGAGGGCTGCTGCCTGACTGGGGCAGCCACACAGATGTTTTTACTGTTCCTGAGCATCATCAGTGGGCTTTGGGGAGCCACTCACAACCCCTCCTGTCCAGGACTGGAGTGTGCTTTCCTTTCCACTCTCCCTAAACATTGTGCAACATGCATGTGATCCCCAAAATGTTTCTTAAGATTCAGATGAGGAAAATGGTTATTTATTCTGGTCAGCAGCCATGTGGCACTGCAGAACGGACAGTGCTCTGCTTTACATTCCGCTACAATTGCCATCTCCTTTTTTTTCCCCATTGCAGCATTTTCAGCTGAGGGTGAGAAATACTTGATGCCCACAGTCTCTGTTCATATTCTCTTTAATGAGACTTTGGGGATCTGTAAGGAGTATTTTGTGGGTCTCAGTAAGTGTTTAAGTTCCTGTGTATTGTGATGAGAAGTGCATATTACTCAAATTTTTGTGGGCTTCATTGTATTGGCCTAAACTTTGCCCCTGTACCACTGTGACCCAGCTTCCTGGCAACTTCTGAATCAAGGCCCTTTCATCCCAGCTGTGTGATAGATCCCAAGCAGGAGTGTGGAGTAAATGTGGTTTCTTATTCATGAATTAAGCCTTAAATGAATTGAGCAACACTGGTGTATTGTAAAAGGCAAGGGAAGATTGAAAAGGTCTTTTTAGGGGACCAGTGTTGAAGGTGTTTGGATTGAAGCAGAATAACTTGGAGGAGTTACAGCTGGGCCGATCAGTTTATTATTTCTTCAGAATTTTAAGGCCTCCTTTCACTTATTAATAAATTCTAGTCTGCTATCTTTACCTATCTAATTCTGAAGAAAAACAAAAATGATATGTGGCATAATTCTCCTTTCTTTAGTCTCTGTTGATGAAGGCAATGCTTACATGCAACTTAAATAATGAAAGCTTCCAATGTGCACTATTTATATTTGCTCTTGTCTATACTTATGCTTTCTTGAAAATGAAACTTGACTGAATAACTTTTCATTTCCTCTTCAGTATTTCATTAATACACAACCACAGTTTATTGAATTTTGCACAGAACAAAATGCAGCCGGATAATGAAGTTAGTGGAACATGGAATACTAAGATATAATTCTTTTTGCTTTCTCTGTCATGAAGTCTGAATGTAGATAGACAATTTGACTTTTAACACGCTTATGTGAAGTTTGAGGTGTCTTCAATGTATCTTTCAAAAATAACAAACAGCTGCCATCATCCTCTGTGTATCCTCTGTATCATCCTTCAGCTGCAATTTTGGAATGTCTGTTCTTAGGATAACCAGGTCACTCTCATGAGAAAGGCAGTTACATAAGATAGAGTGGTATTCTGTAACTGCCATGTAAACTGGAGCCACTTTGCATAGTTAAGGGACAAGTGGAAATACAAGAGCTAAAGAAGATCCATAGTCATTCCTGTGCATGTTGCTGGTTTCTAGTGACACTGCATAGCCGGAATGTCTTCAAATCCTACTTCATATCTTTGGGTTGGTCTTAGCTACTGCCTGGGTGTTAAGAGCTATTAAAATGCTAGCCAATATTTGAATTAAAGCCAGTCTGTCTGTTCCAGGTAACTACTGTTTTTGTCACAGACTTACTGTCACATTTTCAGGTGATTTGGGGCTGCATCAGGTATGTCCCCTTGAGTAAACAGAACCTCCTTCCTACCTCCCAGTGAACTTCTGTGCATTTTTTAATTCATCTGGTTTAAAATATGTTGTTTTAAATGTATGCAGATAAGAGGAGTACTTGGGTGTTCAAGAAGGCCATGGGAGTATTTCAGTTATCATTTCAGTGCTGGCAATGGATAATGTGTAAAAACGCATAGACTGACCACCTGTAACCGGTAATTTTGTGTGCTTGGTAGATGGGTCTGGTATACCTGGGTCTGTGGCCCTTCCAGGGGGAGGGGAATGAAGTGAACACAGAGTAGGACTGAATGATCTGAAGAGTCCCTTCTAAGCTAAACAATTCTGTCTGTGCAGGCAGAGCAGGGCTCCAGCACTTGTGCTGCTCTACCCGACTTCTGTCCTCTCTGAACACATCAGAACCTACCTAAGCAAACGTGAGGTCAGTGGGCTCATGCAGGGAGCTTTTAGCTTTGGGTTATAAGTGTGGAGGAGCTTCAATCCAAATATCTTCTCTCTTTTCATCTGTTTTCTGTTCTATAGCAAATAGTTAAATGATGTGAGAATTCTTCTCTTGGTTCAGTGTCTTAGCTGAGTTACTGATGTAATACCCTGGGGATCCCTGAGTTTAAAATACACTATTGCTGTCATTAGAGCCTTATGTTCCATGTATTTTCGTGCTGTTCTCAATCCATGCCTTTCCAGCCATTAATGCCACACAAAGCTTTCCCTTGGGAAAGTGACCAGAAGCAAGTCCAGAGCTGACATTAGGGACCTCTGGGGAGCAAAGCAGAAAAATAGGAACTGTCTGTAGCACGAACAATTTCTAGATGAAACAGATATCTTGTGGAAAGTGGATTACTTTTTTTCCCAAGCAAACCTTTCCCTTTATTGCTGCTGCAGCGGCAAATCTATTTGCTAGTGGTACAAAGCCGGGAAAAAAAATAGTTTCATTCACACTGACCTAACTCTCAGAGTTTCACAGGCCTTCCTGTGGCTTTTACTTTTGCCAAGGAAGGACAACCATCTAAAGATTCGACTCTGTGAAAACATATGATGGTAATAAACCAATAAAATTCATTATATTGACAGCAATAACTCTTCTAAGTGGGCTTTGAAGGGACTATTGCTCAGCCAGGGATTAATCCCATCTGCACCACCTTTACTTTCATCAAGCAAAGTATCTTTACCTCTGCCTGTGTGTGTACTGGTCACCTCACTGGCTGGTAATTGTACATACGTAGAGAAGGAATGTTTCCTGTGCAGTTTATTTCAACAAACTATTGTGTATCAGAATAGATGCCTGCATTCCATTACAATTTAGTTTTCAGCAGTTTGTCCTAAGAAAAATAGAAGATGAAATAGCGGAAATATCCAACTTCCATGTATCAGGAAATCATATGTAAAAGTGTTGTTATTGCTGGCTTAGCCCAATCTGCTGTTAGCTCTGAATCCTTGTTAGTGACCTGATGAGACCGGATTTCATCCCGTCCACCTGCTGGGTGGAAATGCATGTCACAGCAGCAAAAGCATCTGCTTCCTCTAGTTCAAAGCTTTGGCAGTGGTGTGTTTGATTCTTAAATTGGTCTCAGAAGTTGTTTGGCAAGTGTGTGCTTAGTCATCTGCATTTTTATTTTTGGTTCATGTCACTCAGTAGCAGCTCTTGGTTACATTTGTCCATTAAAAATGCACAGGTTTGCTTTCTTTTGTAGTTTTGAATACCTCCGAGTTTGAATGGTTCACACCCTGAACATCTGGGTGGCAATAAGAAGGGAAGAACCTTTTAATTCATAATGCTGGAATAATTGATACAAGTATCAATAACTTCCCTGCTTTCTCGAAGAAAAAAAATATTATGAATGGGTGAGTCATATTGGTGCAGATGGTGATATCAAAATTAATACCCAGTCAAGAGCAAATATTTAAAATTACTTTTGCTTGTGAACAATTACACCAGGTGTCTCTCAGCAAACTGAATAGTGTGACAGCCAGGAAGATGTGCAACAGAGTGATATCTGGTGCATAAAGTACTTCTTGGTCCTGCCAAGTTTTGGAGCTTTGTGCAAACAAAATGCCTCACCATCCTTCTACTTGATGATACAACCTCTGCCTCTGTAATATTTGGGATAATAGGCAAGTCAGTGACTCTGGAAGCAGCTCTTTGTTTTTCTAGACTTATGGCAGTCCTTTTTCTCTCAGTGCCTTGTAACTAATAAGGATTTGTGGGCAAATGTGTTTTATAAAGTAACGCATAATGTGTTGAACAAAGACATGAAAACTCACCAGTGCAATGGGAAAGACTTGACTGATCACCTAGTCCACACCTTCCATGTGTTAGTCACCCAATGTACTCTTCTGTGGGCACAGATAAAAGAAAGAATTCAGTGGAATTCAGTAGCTGCTGAAATTGGGTATTTTTTAGCTGGAAGCACATGACACTGACATGACTAGCTTGACATCCTACACTGTAAAATATTTGCAGTAGTTTAAAAGATCTAATACCTTTTGTGGAAATATTATTTGCCTTCTCTTTTACTTTTTATCATCACCCCATTCCCCTGACCCACCCCTAAAAAAAACCCCAGTAATTAAAGTGATGGGGTGAACCTACTGGTTTAGATAACTGACCTCTCTTCGGTTCTGCTGTCATATCATGCACATGGTTAATCATGAGAAGCTTCATCTTGCTTTGAGAGATAATAAGGGCCATTGAACTCTAAAAATGTAATGTCACAAAAAAAGAATGTGTTTGTACTATTTCCTATTAGCTGTGATGCCGGCACTATAAAAGCTTCTGGATGTGTTACACTGTTTTGTATTTTAGTTGTGAACACAAGACACTGCTCATTAGAGAAACAGGGATATATCAAAACAGCACTTTGGAATAATTTTGGAGACAACATCCACAGCATGTATTATCCACACATAAATAATACTAGTAGCATTATTCATTCTGACCTTATTTCTTCAGAAGAAATTATCTCTTGAACTGTGTAACTAGGCAGAACTGAAAGGCAGCAGGGTGGAAATGGCTGGACTGCTAAAGAAAAGGGATTTATTTAAAAATAAGGTTGCAGCAGCACTGAGAAATGGTGGCACAGTTTGTGGTGACCCTGAGTGTAAGAATTACACATTGATAACTTGCATGTAAATCTTCTGAAGCATTTTATAATGGCAGCTACAGCTACTTGTGTTTGGGGCCTCTTAGCTCTTGAGTCACCCTGGCAGCCTTCTAAGACAAGAGATTGCTGAAGGATCTATGATGCTGTGAACAGATACACCAGTTCTTCAGGAAAATAGCACAAACTGAGGTTTCCTTACAGATTTGGGCTGTGTTGTTGGAATCTCTCATTCAGAATAGGATATAAAATGGAAATCCTGAGCTGGTTTTGATCATACTGTAAGGCTGGGGGAGAAACCCTGCTACCCTTCTCTAGGGCAGCAAGTAACTTATCCTCTGTAATTTCGATAGTTTGGAGCTGTCTGGGAAGATCCAGCAGGTATGCACATCACAGAAATAGTTACCTGATAGCTGGACTCAGTCACTAAATCAGTTTTCTAAGAACTCTTCAGTGTGTAGGGAAAAAAGCCAGCAGGTTTACTTGGGGTGCAGGGATAGAGAAGATAAACAAAATGTAATCAGTATGACACAAATACAAGATGTTAAATTGTATCTTGAGACTGGTAACAGTGGAACACTATCTGCACATCTGTAAATGCTGATTATGGGTATGGAGAATTTATTGTTGTTTGGTTGGTTTTGGTTTGGTGGTGTTTTTTTCTTTGGTTCCCCCCCAGATAAGGATTTGGTCTTTGTGCATTAGGGCTGTGATTTTACGCTGAAGCACCTTCTTTTTGTGATCTCTAGCATTTCTTCAAAATTCTGCTTATAATGACTCCAGCAACCTGTTTTCCTTCTGACATGTGTTTCAACCTGCTCCAGTAAGTTCTTTGTCTCTAACTGCTAGTGGCAATTGTCAGGGAACAGCAAACTGAGAACAGCTTATAAGAAATGAACCACCTTTTTCTTCAGGTAAAATTCTCCATTTCCATGAGCTGGGGAAAAAAAAGAGGAAAATTAGCTGTCCTAGCCCTCATAATTCTCTTAGCTTTAACTGAGCTCACTTTAAAAGAGTTATAAGGGCTGAAATAGCCAGTCAGGAGGAAACAAAGTACCAAAAAACGGGGTTATTTATGTTGTCCCACTGCTACATAACTTACAAGTTAATCAATGTTTCAGAGTTCAAAAGAGAGGAAGGTCAACATGGATTCTGATAAAGTTTATCTCGCATCAGTGGGTTCAGAGGCAGGAGACGGAAGACGTGGAGTAATTCCCCCAAGAGTCATTTAAGGGATGCAGACCACAGGGGCCCATGGCTGAGAAGCTGCAGTGGGTTACTTTGAGGAAAAAGGAGCTGTACAGGGCTGTGGTACAGACAGAATACTTCTATAGCTCCTTGAGCTCGTTTTCAGTAGGATTTCCTCCTACATTCTTGTGGACAGGCTCCAACAGGTAAAACATGCGTGGCCGCACACACAGCACTGGAACAACAGTGAAAGCAAAGCTTTGGAGTTAAATATTCAAAACTCTTTATTACTTCTGAAGGTAAGTGGGTTGTTTAATTCTGATGAACTAAGCACCATGACAGAAACAAAAACTGGTGAAATTCAAGGCCCATTAAAGCCAGAGGAATTTTCCCAGGCTTTTTCTGAAGGCCTTCTCCACTTGCAAGTAGTCCACCTTACTTGATTTATAGTGTCGAGACTCTGATGTTGATTTGCTCTTGGTTTAGAATGTGGTACTCAGCAGGACAAGAAGAATCTGTCCTAGCAGGGAAGCAAAGTCTCTTTTGGCATCAGAGGAGAACATGACTGTGAACAGTTTTTGAGATGCAGTAGGAAAGGGTGCATTTCAGAGGTCTCTTTAAACCTTATGGTTCTATGATTCTATGATTTTACAAAGAGATGCATCTGGAGATGATGTCAGCAAACCCTTCCATTACTTGGAAAAGAAACCTTCAGAAAAATCTGATCTGATACAGTTTGGGCATTCAATTCTGAAAGTTGTCTTGGCAACAAATGTATTTCCCAAATGATTTTTATTTTCTTCTAGCAGGAAATACAGTTGATACAAGAGTTAGAATGATGTCAGAAAATGTGGAATGCCTACTAGTCATCTCAGAGTTCAGAGATTTGCTTAGAAATATGGACTTATAATAAAGACCTCCTTGGGCTGTGGGTGAGGGGGATGAGTCCAGGAAACTGGATGTTGGGACATAAACAGGTTCTAGTACCCTTCTGCCCCGCCCCCCCCCCCCCCCCCCCCCCCCCCCACACACATGTGGAAGAAAATGCAGTTCATTAAGAATATTGACATTGGCATGTTCTGTTGGAGGTACTGGCAAGTCTCTTTTCATAATTATACTGTACATCTCCAGGTTTCCCCTCATTTTTTTCAGAGCTGTATTTTTTCCAGCTAAATATACACGATCAGCTAGCTGCTGAAATAATGCAAAACAGATTTGGTAGGGCAAATGCATTAGTTGGGATTTTAAATGCACTTACCCCTTAGTAAATAAATGCCCCATGCAAAAACATTGGCTTTTTTTCAATAACTAGAGACCAATTTACTTCAGTTAAGGTAGGTGTCTCTGTAGTTTAGCTTGGTGTTCTGAAGTCACAGTGATCAAAAATAGGATTTTTTTAAATGCTTTGTGAAAAAATTGACTTTTCTTTGTAATGAAAGAATATGTCCAACTCTAGTTGAACTCATTCACTGTAGTTCCTTGGAAGTTCATCTAAATATGCAAAATATTTTCTCAACTATTAATTTCAGTTTGCTGTCAGCACTGTACATAAAATTTGCTTCTAGTCTTGTTTCAGCAGTTGTGAATTGGAATTACTAGGCTACTTTTGTATGAGTACCTTCAGGAGGTGCTGCTCCAAAGCTGCGTGTCTTGTCCCTTTGTGTAGCATAAGGAAGATGATTTGGTCAGAAGTGAGTGGATCTGGTTTAATGCTGTTCTCCTTCCATAAAACACTGTAAAACAGAGGAGTCTTTGGACCAATTTATTGGTCAAATTTTCCTGCAGGATTCCTAAAATAGCTTTATTCCCTGAGCAGAAACAATCATTGTAATTTAAGCCAGGAGTTAAAATCCTCCAGGTTTCTCCCTGGCCTGCCCTTGCAGAGAGCTCTCCCCATGAACAGTATCACCCCCATCAGCCTGGGAACGGGTGATGAAGCAGCATGGGGTGAGCACCAGGGCCTCTCCCCAGTTCTCCTAGGCTGGGCTGAGGCAAGCCAGAGACTGTTGGATACTCTGTAGAGTGGCAGTGGCCATGCTTTTAACACTGTCTACCAGCACTTCTTCTGCACCAGGACAAAGTTCCTTTAGCTTTGTCTGAGGCAGCTGAATTTATCTCTTGTAGCAGTTGGTAAATAAACCTCAGGTGGATCTCTCTCATCAGGTTTAAAAGAGGATTCTAGTTTTAAAATAGTTTCCTGGTTTCTCCCCTGTACACTTTTGGTGTGCCACAGTCTCCAGAGAAGGCTTTTCTACCTGAAAAATGTTTTATGTGTGTCTTTCAAATTCCTTCCACATTCCCCTCAGCATTCCTAAACCCATAAAGTGCATTTTCCCCTCTATTTCCTTCTGCAGGCAGAAATCAGGGGCCAGCCCTGCCAGTAGGGGTCAGGGGATGCCTTCGGCACACAGGGAGAGGTGGTGGTGTAACAAAACTGAGACACCTAAACCTCTGAATGAACAGTTTTGTTAAACTGTCATTTAATTTAACATTTCTATAGACTATACAGAAATATTTAAATTCATTTCTGCCTATAATACAGGTGTCTCAAAAAGACAGAGCCCCAGGGTTTTCAAGGTCTGAACTCCCCTTATGTATTTTTTTTTTTTTTTTAAAGAATCATTACAAAGTAAGCCTCTACTTAAGTCATTTCTACATGTTACAGGGCTATGGAAGACCCATACAAGATACGAGTGTACATTGTGTCACTGACTTCAGGGACCATTCTCTAAATATCAAGTTTTCATGTCTCCCCAGTAAAAACAACAACAACAACAAACCAAAACCAAACCAAACAAAAAACAACAAACAAAAAAACCCCACCCAAACCTGCAAACAAACAAACAAAAAACCAACCAAAAAACCCAACAAACCCCAGATTTTTTTCCACCCCTCTAATTTCTAAGAGAGAATTTAAATTCTGCAAACATGTCCACCTTTCCAAATCAATCTTGAAACTCAAACTATTTCGCTGTTTGATGTTGAGAAGTATGTGTAGGACATGCAGTAATTGCATTCCATGGCTGCCACGTCCTCAGCTCGTGTTCCCTTTTGGAATAGGAACTGTCACGTACAGATCCAACTCTTTAACCTGCACCAGCATCTCAGGTAGAACACAGATTTCCTGTGAGTTATACAGCCCTGTGCAGAAGAGCAATAAATCCTCAAACATCATTAAATTTGAGCGTATGTGCACACATGTACAAGTTCATACAGTGTAACTGTTTATCAATCACCATCTCTCTTTGCTATGTTTTCTTTCCCTTTCACTTTTTCTTTTTTTTTCCTCTCCTTTTTTTTTTCCTCCCCCAGTCTTCCCTTAAGAATTGCTTTTGAAGGTATTTTGATTAGTTATGTAATTAGCCACTTGTACATTTAAAAGCAAACTTTCAGGTCACATACTGTATGTTTACTCTTTGGCTTTAGGAGAGCTTCATTCAGAAGAAATTGCCATTGTTTCTTTGCCTTCCCATGGGAAAGCTTTAGTTTTGGAAACCATTCAACAAATGTAAGGTATGCAAAGAATACTGTAAAGACAATTCTTGAGTTTGCCAAACTTTTTTTTTTTCAGTCAGTAGTTGCCAATTACTTTCTTCTGTATGAAGGCAGAGGTTTTTCCTGTGCATACTGCCATGGACTGAGCTTTGATTTCTTGGTGACCCATGAAATTGATAAACTGTCAGTGTCCTCTCTCCCCTTCCTATCCCTCCTGCCCCACACTGCAGCAGCTTTCAAAAAAGGTAAAATGGCTTATCTCAGCCAATTCTAGTGATTGCCTCACTCATTCTCAAGAAAAAGTGAACATCCAGAAATACAGTGATATAACTGTCTGAACTGATACATCTCTATGCTTAAATTTGCTCATATCTCTTTTACTTCTGCTAAAATGGATGTGTATTTCAACAATAGGTAATTTCTTAAGGTTGGAAATTCATTGGAGACCTGAAGACATTTGTGAAGAACTTAAGAACATTTTTCATAAGGAAAATATTCTTTAGTTGTCTTGCCCAGAGTGCTTTTGGTACTTCAGGAATCATTTTTCTAAGTATCTGTCATATTATAATAATTCCATTACTTTTTGATTCTAGATTTAATACACAGCTGCACTGATTCCAAAATGCACTGGATGTATCCCCACCCTAAAATATGCTGAAATGCTGAAATCCATGACTTCCACAAGAGTACTTGGAAGGGCTCTAGTTCTAGTGGTAGGTCATTTGTGCAGTCCCAGTTCCCTATCACAGAATGCAATGTTTGACATAAAGTCAGTAGTAATAACTTTAGGCAACCTGAGGATTATGCTGTGTGTGGGTAACCTCTGGCCTCCTCTTATATTTTGGTGCGTCTGAAATGAGGATATCAGTTTTGACAAACAGTTTCATGGAGTCAGTCCTTCTCACGTGATGTCTTTAGTGGTGTGGTTGGAATAGTCTCTTGCAAAGACTATAGAATATGTAGTATAGTTTGAGCTGGGAGAACAGTGTTTGCACATTCTGGGCATGACAGAGACACCGTCTTCTGGGTGAGCATAGACATCAGGTGTGCATCCAGGTTTTTACTGGAGAGTGGGTGTGTGAATAGCCCTGAGAAAAGAGATGCTGACTGAACCCACTGGTGAGCGTAAGGCCCCCCTGGTTCTTCATTTCTATAGCAACAAAACAACTCTAGCTGTTACTGAAGGATTAATCTAGTTTGTGAAACATATCATTTCAGTTCAAGTGGATATGTAAACTCTCTAGTTTGTTTTGGTTCTATGGTGAATTTCTCAATTATTTAATCTCATGTTATTATAGTGATAAGGTACTTCCTAAAGAAAACTCTGAATGCAGCTTGTGAAGATAATTTTTGAGCGCTTAAACCACAGAGAGATGCACTTCTCATGTGAACACGGTATATATATTTTTAGGCATTTTTATGCTAGATTTGTGGTGACAACACTTGATTTTTAAGTGATGTAAAACAGATTTCCCTGTAAAATGCAACAAATTATTATATAGTTATATAAAATCAATGAATTAGTGCTATCAGCTGACTTTTTTAGTAAATATGAATCTTATAAATCCAACTATATTGTCTTCTAAATGGTACAGTGCAAAATCAACTGAAATTTCTAATTGCTGAGTTGTTTGATGGAATGAAAATTTCTCAGAATTATAGTATTGCTCTAGCATAAACCATAGCATGAAAGTAAATGATTGCATCTCCTGTTATAAAATGTAAAAAAATCCATCAAATACTGCACCTTATACCTTGCCTGTTGATACAATTGCAATGTGAATAGAAGAGCCCCTTAAATGTACCAGGTAACATTTCCTAACCATGTGAGAGACTGTCATGAGGAAGCACTTGGGCACCAGAGTTACGTAAACTCTTTTCTATTTAAAGTCTTGAAGCTCTGCATAACTGTCATGCATGTGATGACCTTTCCTTCTATTGCTGTATCCCAGCACTGAACTTTGACAGGCTGCTTGGGACACCTCTGCTTGCTGGTGGTTCACCTCTTCTATACACTTAAAAAGAAAAAACTCTCTCTGAGTAGAACTGCCCAAATTCTTGGGAAATGAATTTGTTCCTGGGTGATCACAATTCATATCTTCTCTATTTGTGTTGCTGGAGGTGACTGAAGTACAGCACCCATCTTGTCCCACAGTTCATGTTCTATTTGGCTTATTGTCACTGAATACATGTTTTCATGGACTATCTTGCCACATATCATTTCACTCTATGTTTAATACAAACCACACTTTGAAACTCAAAGGGAAAAGTTTCATCATTATTGAAACCAGTGGTCTTGACTTGGGCTAATCTGACCTGGTTTAGCTCAGGAGGAAATCTAGTAGCTACTGATCTCTGGGAGTGTATGACCATTTCATCTGTCACTGTCTTGAAAGCTTTTGATTGTATTCTGAGTGAAAGACTTTATAGCACTTTGGCTAACATGCTTGAAAAGAGCAGGACAGGGTTAGTTGGGGGCAGCTAATCCCTGGACCTAGGTAAGGACTTCCCCAGCCAGGTTAGGGTGCCTATGTTTAACAAGGCATGTACAGCCCCAGAGAAGGTTTGTGGGTAGGGATGAGTTGCAGTGCTGCCAGAGAGCTGGGTGACTTCCCAACACCTCTGCTGATGACTGGGGTTTGCATAGCTCCTAGTCTGAATTGTGCAGTCACACTGAAGCACCTTAAGCCTTGCTCTTATTGCCAGGACAGAATGAACTGCAAGCCTCCGAGGGAAATAAAACAGGAGTATAATGAAGGTGTGGGTGTTTGTATATATAAAGCAGGGTCTCCATATCAAATGACCCTGAGGGGAAGCTAACCATTCCCAGGCAAAGGTGTGGTGGGAACTCGGATAAAGGTTTGTACATAGCCTGCAGGAAGAATAGCTTAGTGTAAAATCTAGTCTATTTAAACTCCTCACAGTCTCACAGCCTGTAGTGCTGTGACAGACCCCCCATAAGTCAGGACTGAGATCTGCTTCCAGACCCCAGTGGAACTATCAGGGAATGGGTGCTCCCCTTTAGTGTCATGTGATGTTACCTTTTCAAGAATGTGCTGATTATGTTAATTTCCTTAACTATTTGTGTCACTGGTCTTTCCCCAGCTTGTGTGTGTTTCAGTGAGACCAAAGGTCTTCATACCTTTAAAACCTATGCTCTGGGATATGCTTGCAATATATTGATCTTCCCTATCAGAGCCTGTGCCCAAAAAGAGATGAATAGAAAATGGAGCCTTGCAAGAAAGTTTTATGAGGGTCCCTTTTAAGTACTGATTAAGGATATTCAGTTATTCTGTGGATATCCTTACTCTGAGGAAAAGAGAACAGGCGCTTGCTCTCACCCACTGTTCTAGTTTTATAGAATGCTTTGTTTTAATCATGACTTAAATAAATACACAATATATGTGTGAAACACTCCAGATGCTGGGAACCACATTGTAATGGAGTAGTCTGGGAGTGGAGCAATAGCAATTGTTTCTCCTGCTTCCCATTGAACTAATTGTTACCTGTCCTCACAGGATCATACTTATCTGTAGGTGGGGCAGGGACAGAAGTGTCTGACAGGACTTCTTTGGGTCTTGCATTTCTGTTTTGTCAGTGTAAAAACTGCTCTGATCTGATCAGAGTCCTTTAAATCAGTATCTTATCATCAGGCCCTGCATTATCAACCAGTAGGAAGTACAGTAGTTTTATGAATGGATCCACATAATGAATTTGGCTGTTTGAGTCTGAGAAGTTATGTGAAGCTGCTGAACTGGAATTGCAATAATCCAGAACATGCATTGAGTTTCCTGGTCTCATTAACACTGAGGTTCATTGTATTAGGCTGCACAGAGCCTGGGTCAACAATTTTTATCTCTTACATAGTAGAAGAGATTCAGTGATCCATTTGCCTAACAAAAAAATCATTTATAAATTAAATCAAATACCAACGGTTAGTGTTTAGGAAATGTTTTCTGGGAAATGGGAGGTCATGGTCCAACACACTGGAATCATGCAGGGAGAAGGAAATGAGTTTGATTTTCAGCAGTGCAGGTGACCACCAGTCAGTGGTATTTGAGGTTAAGGCACTTTCGATTCTTCTTTTAAGTCTGTTTCATTGTAAATAAGAAGTTATCAAGGAAACAGTGTGGATTTTTAAAAAGGAATAAGTGTCTTTTTACAATGATGCCATTTAAGGAGTTACAAATTCTAACTTTTATCCCATGATGTAAGTATTTGAAGGAGATCAGTGTCAACATGACAAAGGGGAATTTCTTTCCTTCTTACTGTCCACCATCCTCTCTTCCAGAGTGCTGCGGAGCAGCAGTTCATAAACTTATGTCCCAAGTAGAGTCCTTATTATTCTGAAGGTTACCTGTACAACCAGTGAAAATGTGGTTGGGGTTTGCTACAAGACAGATGTAGAACCTCTCTGGCGGTGGCTGCTGGTAGGGTTGCAGTGGGGAGGCACAGGAAGTGAAGATATTTGGCTGGGACACAGATCCCCTAAGTTTAGGATCTGATGGACTAGAGGAGAGAATGGAAAGACCTGAGTGAGCGTTTTCATGACAAGAACTGATGAATGTGCTGAGCAGCTATGTTGTTTAGTAGCTTTGCCAGTCAAACCCTTAATTTTCTTTCCTTTTCTTTTTTT
>VXBX01006396.1:440707-538510 GCA_013400415.1 Scytalopus superciliaris
TTTTTACAATGAACTGAAAATAATCTTTTGTGGAATGTGACATTTGAAGCACAAATGTTTTAGTCTTTGTTTTACCATAAGAAAATAACAAATGCAAAATTTTCTTTGAGTAGAACTGATTTTATTTATTTATTGAGTCATCAGCTGTACCAAAATACCAACATTTCATGGCGCCTCATTCATTGTATCACTGTGTTGTAAAAATTTAACTATTTGTTTATTTATTAATAAACAATCTCCTATAAAAACCTTGATGTAGTAGTTGAAACTTACAGGGAGTCAATGAAGCTTCGAGCTTTGTTTTTAATCTATTCAAATCCTCCAGCATGTGTTTAAAGTGTTGAAATTCAAATGTCTAAATTTCAGTGCTAAGATGTGTATAGAAGTGATGAGCAGAGATGCACCTGAGTACACTGAGTCTGACAGTGGAAGCAAAAAGAACGTAGGAAGTGTAATGGTGATACTATTTCAGAATGCTCTCCTGAGCAGAATAACAAGCAATATTAGAAATTTTATTTCTCAAAAGGTTTCCTTTTTCTTTTTTTTTTTTTTTTAACAAACCTTTAGCTTCAGTTCTCTCATGTGGTAAGGAATTCCCCATGTTAAACACACTGAATGAAGAAATACCTCCTTTTATTCATCTTAAATGTACCACCTGCAAGTTTCACTTCTTGTTCTTAGTTCTTGTATTGGTAGCTACAGGCAATAGTTATTTGCTGTTCACCTTCTGCACCTTGGTCATGCTTTTAGAGATCTTAAAAACATGTCCCTCATAATGACTTGTTTTCCAGGCTGAGAGCTCCTGGACTACTGTTATTCATTGTGTGGAAGCTGGTCTTTGTCCTTGATCATGTCTGTTACCTTTTTTCCCCATTCTGGATTTTATAAGACAGGGAAAATGAAACTGCAATATTTAACCTGTGGGCTCATCATGGGTATCATCATTTTGGTAACTTTCCTGGTATCTGCTATTCGTTTTGTGACTATACTGTTAGAATTCTAGCCTGTGTTAATGGCCAGTGTTGTGGAATGAATTCAGTACCATTTAGTGAGTTATTCAGTAGATTCCTCTTACTGCTTACCCTAAATAACCTTGTTCATCCCTGTTTCCTACTCCAATTTCCTCTGCTAATAACTTATACTCATGCACTTGGCCAGGTTACTTAGGAAAAGCAGGAGTGCCATTGCAGACTTGGTGTTTCCTGTACTGAGGTGTTTACCTACAGCTAAAACAAGTGTCTAAACCGGTGGGACTAACCTGTCATGTATCAAACATTGCACTGCTTTCTTAGCTTTCCCTTCCCTAGCTCTGCTGTATGTGCAAATTCCCTAGTACTGGGATTTTGCCTCCTTCTGTAGACCTGCAGCCACAAAACAATCAAGTAAAATGGAAATAGACAATTAAGACGGGCTAATGTAATCCTGGTATATGGTACTAATTAAATAAATGTTTTGTAACTGCAATGATGACATGAACACTGTATATGTCCCCTCTGCTTGCTAGTATTAGTTTTTGCACTTGCAAGTGTCATTCATATTGCTGTGAGTAGAGTGCTAAGTCATTATCACCTTGGTTGTCTTTGCTCAGTTTGCTATCAAAAGCCACTTGCACTGTTAATGTGGGTGATTGCCAATGGGAACTGGAATAAACCTTCAAACTTGCTTTACATAATTCAGTGGATATCTATGCCAGCTACCATGATCTCAGCATCAGCTTGGAGATTAAAGGGTCTATTGTCCATGCAAATCTCATGGTAAAAAATTATTTCTTAATGATATATAATATCTGGCAATTGCTCTTGCAAACTACACCAGATGTACTTATTTGTTGCTCTTTAAGAAATGTGTCTTGCAAGCATCTTCCCTGCTCTTATATATGAACTTACAAATATGCCTTGCAGAAACCATTCTGCTGTATAATTGCATTCTATTAGCAACTCCATTAAATTTACATGTCTTTGAGGGCAGACTTAGCCTAAGATGAAGAGCTGCATAAGATTCAAATTTATGCCTTCAGACAGCAAGAACAATTTGAGATCACAAAGAGGGGAGAGGGTGTTACCTTAGCACAAAATTGCTCACTTGCTCTCTCCTGATCTCCATCTCTCCCTCTGCCCTCCTATAAGAGCAGGTTGTTCTCTGAAATGTAGTTGTGTGATTTTGCTGCAGGCAGCTGGTTTGAGTTACAAGTAAATTACTGCTTTCTTCCATACCTGTATTTCAGATGAGTTCACATAGTAGAGTAGATTAAGATAAATAATGGAAGCTATTAATGAGAGCCAGGAAGGATGGTGAGGGGAAATCACACATAAAGATTTGCTGCTTTTTCATTTTCCCACCTTATCTCTGTTAAATCTTGTGGTGGCACAAAGATATGCAAAGAGCAGAGCACTAGGTAAGTGGTGAGAATCTTTTCTTAGTATCAGGTGATCAGTAATTATTTTGTTATTAAAAGTACTCACCACAATGAATAATACCCTTTCCACATAAAAGGGTATTATTTGACCATCTTTCTACTAGAGATCTCCATGAACTCCTATGCTTTTCAACTTACTTTTAGTCTTCAGAAGGGGAATTGTTGGAATAAAATTTATGCTAAAAAGGAAAAAAAAAAAAAACCCTTCAAAATAACCAGCCCATTTCAGATTGTAGCCTCGAGTGTTCTGTAATGGTCTTTACCTTTTCTCTGCATAAACATCCCATGTATATTGGTGAATTTAATTTTTTTATAATATTAAGTTAAATTGCAAATTTATCTGTTTGTTTCATTCTTCCATTTGTAGAATTTAATGTAGGTAACAATCTGAATTATCTAGGAGTTGTCACTAACACAATCTGAGACTTGGCAAGGATCTCTTCCCATGCGAAAAATGCAACACATGGATGCTAGCATTAAAAAAGTATATAATGAACTTTAAAATGTCAACTGTTTTATAGCAGCTTCCTATTTAGGACAAAAGATTTTCCCAAATGCTAGTGAATTCTCACAAAGGTTCTGTAGGATGGAAGTTATGTCAGTTATTGGAGATGACAGATGAAATCTCTGGCACAAACTGGGAACACTCCCTTACTCCCAGTCCTGTGTAGCAACCATAAATGATCTTTCACCCTTCCTTTACTAAGATGGAGCATTTGAGATGATGAAAAAAAATACCTAAATGATAAGTAGTTAAGGAAATAATAATAATGTGCTACGAATCTGAGCTGATGGCAGTAGTTTTGAATTCAGAGTGAACAATGTCTGAAAGCCTGTAATGATGCTGTGGAACATCTTGCCAGCACTGTCTTGAGCAAACTGCTTGCAGAATTAAATTGCAATGGGCCGGCTGGTAGCTTTGCTTGATAGCAGAAATATTTGTGCTGCTATCTCACCTTCAGAGCACTACCTATGAAATTGTCTTTGGCAAGACGAAAATTGTATGGCTTCAAGCTGCTCAGAGTAGTTGTGATCATGTGGATGTGGAGAAATTGACGCAGTTTTCAATGACAAATAAGTTATGTGATGTCAGCTTGAGAAGATTATCACTTATCACTTGTGGGTTTGAATTTTTGAAACATTCAGTCAAGCAGAAAAATAGATGAATCAAATACTGCAACTTAAACACAATCAAATCTAACATTGATACAAGAAATCCTGAAAGAGTACTAATTGTCAAAAGAATTACTTGTTTGATTTTTAGTAAGTATTGTGTTAATGAAATCTCCAGAAACTATAAACTGAGACATTAGTTTTTGTCCTCGTTTCCATCTCACTAGTACACCCCTGTGAATACAGCTGATGTGATTTATAATTTCCCTGCTACCTGTCTGGCTGTTACAGGGGTGCAGCAGAAGGGTTCATGAATTTCAACTTGCACATGGCCAGGAGCTCATAGTCCTGTTTATTTTAGCTATTTGTATTTTTTTGAAGCAGCATGAAAACCTTGACAATGTGTCTGCTTGCAAATGCCTGTCAGAGAGAGGAGGGGTGTTTAGCAAAATCAAGTCCAACTTTACAAGCCCAACACAGGCCAATGGCAAACTGGGAAATGTCCCTTCTCCCCAGTATCCAGGAGGAAGTACTTTGTCATATGTGTCAGGCTGTACTAAATGGTCAAGCCAGTTAGACTTTGTCCAGTGCAGCCTGTACATGTGGAAACGGCCTCCTACTTCCCTTCAGGGATCTATTTAAGTGAAACCTAGAGGCAATAGTTTCCAGTCATAAAGGAGCCTTACATTCAAATTCATTTTTCTAGTCTGTGTTACAGTAGCTGGAGTTCATTCCTACTGTTCTTCAGGCACCCTGAGGAACGAGGTATACATAGCCAATATTTTACTGCAGTTATTTATATAGTTCTCATCCTTTTTATTTTTGATTATATTTTTCATGAGTATATTGAAAAAATCCTTAAGGATTTTTTTCTACTGTCCCTTTTCTTTTTTTGCCCCCCAGGCTTAATTAAAAACTAAGAAATTAAAAACTGCAATACTTTGATGCTAGCTTTTAAAAATGTGGCTAATTGTGTTACTTATTTGCAAAGAAATGCTTCAAATACAAATATTGAAGAAGCTTCATTTTCACCTGTTGGGGTTGGGGGAGCCGCCCAAAACTGGGTAGGGGAGAATGATGTGCAAATGAAAAAATAAATCAGGCATTTTTACATCCAGCAGGGGCAACAGTGAGAATGTACTAAATGAGAGTAAATAACTGTGCATGTACAGTAGTAATTGCAGAGTACAGGTAATATATGCTATAGAAGTAGCACTGTACAAGTGCCCCTAAATTTGTAACTGTTTTTTGAATAATCGTTTGCTCTTCAAGTTTCTCAGTTCTCAGTATCACAATGATGAATTCAAATACTGTATTGATGTTTGTAAGTAGATCCTGAATACTCTGAACAACATCCCTCCTACTTCAAGAATTTATAGTCTGGAAGACCAAAAGTCAGTGACAGCTGAGAAGGGCAGAGCAGAAAGGATTTGCTCCAGTTTTGGACAGTGAAAATTTGTCTTGCAAGGTAAAAAAGCAGCAGCAGCTCACCAGTTACACTCCTTGCTGATAAATTACACGTGACTTATGAGGCTGACCATTTATTTTAAAGGAAGTATAGATGCTAGTTGGGTTCCCCAGTGTAAACTTGGAGATATTCATGCTGTTAATAAGAATTCAATATTTTGGAAGGTTTATTCTGAAGGGGGTTTTATATACACGCATGTGTTTTTTTTTTCTCCTCAGATTAATGAGTTCCTTTGTAAAGTGTGGTAATATGTACTAGGTCTTGACTTTACTATCAGCAGTTGTAGCAACTCAGGGAGGCAGTGTAGTTCTTTATGAAAAATTCAGGAGGTTAAAACTGATGTCTGGCACAAATATGATGGTGAAATTCAAGATGATGCCTATTAGAGACTTGTATAGAAATTTTATTAATTGAATGTTAGTTAACTAAGATTAGGCCTGTAAACCCATACAAAGACATATTCTGGAGCATGAATTAAAGCACTGGGGTTGTTGGCTGGCTTTTCAAGCTCTGTCAACCACTGCTCTGCCTCTGCAATTCAGAGGCCTGGGGAGGAGAGCTGTGTAGTTGTGCAGTTAAACATCTCTTGTGGCTGCTTGTCTGCATTTGGATCCAACTGGAAGTGTTGCAAAGCCATAGAGGGGATTTTAGTAATAGTAGCAAAGTGGCCTGTTACCTAAGAAAAGCAAGTTAGGAACAGCCTGTCACTGTTAACATCTTTCCCATTCACTGATTGTTTATTTTGTTACATATACAATGAATCCTATTTAGCTTTCTGGTTACTAGGGATATGGTAAAAACTTTGAAACTGTGGAATTGTATTCCTTGGATAAAGTTCACCCCTCAAACAGATCTTAAGGCATAAAGCCTGCTCTGGGTTCTCAATTGGGAGTTAAGTGGAACTCAAATGAAGCATAAACCATAGATTGGCATATAGTAATGAATTTCATATATAGCAGTAGTTATATGCAAGTACAACAATACTTTACACTCGAAATACAGTTTGAGATACTAATGGCAGGGATGACTATGGTCTTTTTCCCTGAAAGTCGTGGGGGTGCATGCTACAAACAGCTGCCTGCAGCCTGGAAGGACATGCATCCAATATACAAATCCCTTAACACCAAAAGTGTTCTTCAGGGATTATGTTTTATTATAAGAAAAGGTAAAGTCCACAGATTCTATTTAGATGACAGAGGTTTTTTTAGGTGACTGCACAACAGTATGCAAAGCACGAAGATACAAGCCAACGACTAGAGGAAGATGTTACACCCTTTTAAGATGATGGGGTTTTTTTGTTTGGTTTTGTTGTTTTGGGGTTTTTGTTTGTTTGGTTTGGTGGTTTGTTTTTTGGTTTTTTTTTTGGGGGGGTGTTTTGGTTTGTTTTTGTTTTTTTTTGTTGTTGTTTGTTTGTTTAACTGCAAACTCTTCTGTGAATGTAAGCACTGTAAAGAATTATAATGGTTGCACCCTTCCCTTTAAACCCCTTCCTACAGAGAGGAAAGCATGAATGTCTCTCAATGGCCTCTTCCTTCTCTGCCCCTCTGGGTTGCTCAACAAAGGTGAAATTCATCCTTGTCTGAGTGGATTTAGTAACACATCAAGTCATGGTCTGTCAGTGTCCACCAAGGTGAAATCTCCTCAGAAACCTTTTCTCCTCAGTGTGTGGTATGAGCCATGAACGTGGCCAGCCCATGTGACTCAGGACCGAAACTGTGTAGGAATAGGAGGCCACAGTGGTGAAGAGCTCTGAAACTGCTTTTGAGTTTCACTCTTTCCAATGGATTAAGTGAGTAGCTACCATGAGGTTATTGCAAAATCCTGTGAAGTATTTTTGGTAGCTGGGTCTCTGGCACCAATATAGAATTCAGCTCATTTTTTCAAAGTTCTGGCTTGCATTGCAGGGTATAAAATATCTATCTGTCCTTGCTCCTGTTTTACAAACCCCTAAACTATTCAGCTTGCCCACGCATTGTGGTCCAAAGCATTGTGTATTTTGGATTGTCTGAATTTTTATTTTGGCTTTTTTGAAGGTACACTATTTATGTGATTTAGGATGCTTAGTGGCATGCATACTAATTGTAAAAAAATCCATCAGATATTACCCAGTAGACTAGACAGGCTCCTTCAGGGCTGTTATGGTCCATCAGGTAAATACATACTTTGTAGCATGGACTAATGTCAAAAACCATGAATTACTTACCCAGGAGTTGCTGTTTCAGTATACCAGGCAAATATGTATCCAGAGTGGGTTTCTTTAAAAGCTGACTTTTAATTTTTTCAAACTGAAAAGGCTGCAGTAATTTCGAGAAGGCTGCCATGGCTGTTTATTGGAAAAATGTGCACATATTCAAAGTTAACATGTGCCAAACTGCTGAAGTGTGTGCTGTTATTAATATGCATTTATATAGCACTCTAATGTTGCGTATAATGACCTCTGGAAACAGTTCCCTAATAAGCCTATATATTACTGTATTCTTATGTAATGCTGGCTTTGTTTTGCTGGTGATGAAACAGATGGACTGTTGTTGCTCACACCCAAGCATTTGGGTAGTCAGGCCAGTGCCAGGTCCTCATGTTAATTCCTCAGTGTTGCTGAAGTCCTTATAAGATATCAGAAACAATATAAATACATTGCATACCTTATATAAAGAGTGTGTTTTCTGTACATTAACCACTTCATCTCTGCAGCTCAGATAGCTGTATCCTCATCAGTTTATTTTTACAGCTGAGTATCTGTGGTATGCAGAGATGGTAATAACTTGTCCAAGTTTCACCAGCCAGTCCTGATGAGGAGGTGCAACAGGTTGTTTTCTCAAAGTAAAACTTTTTGTGCATTTTTTCTCCCTCCCTCCGATTTTTCTAAATAATCAAGCAGGTAACAGGCATTTCTGCTCTTGTTATTGATCAGGGTCTAAAAAAAAAAAAAAAAAAAGAGTGGCTGAAAGTATCTTAAACACAGGTGTATGGACCAGTGAGTCATCTGAGATGAAAGTGTGTAGACCAATACATTTGAATATGCCCTTGGAATTTGGATGCTTTTTATTTGAACGTTTTTGGTCTGTCTTTAAAGACCAGATCTGTGGTGATGCACTCACTGAGATGTACTTAAATGTGTGCACTGTAGTCTTCTTGCTCTTAGATTTTACTGTCATCCCTACTCTGATTTTTCAACAAAATGCATCTAGACTTGGCACCTTATTTGCAACGTTCTGGGCATGCAGCTACATTTTAGTGCTCAAGCTGCAGTGCCAGTTTAGGCAGTGCAGGGAGGGGAGGAAAAGAGGGTCCGTGGCAAGTGTGCGGGTGCAGTTCTTTCTGTAGGAGTGCCAACAGCATGGCTCTATTAAACCATGCAGCACTAAAACCAGAAGGCCATTAAAATGGTTTGAAAATTCCTCTGTTATATGGTTATCTTTATAACTTAGTCCTATCTATAGATGGTGGACCTATGGCTTTCATTTCTGTGACAACCATGTACTACGGTAATTATAATACTACATTCATAAAACCTGATTGCTGTGTGCACATAGGGCTCAATTAAAGCTCAGCAGATGAGGCTGTGATTATAGCCCCAGCTGCAAAAGAGAAAAAAAACAATCTGTGATACTTGGAATAGAAACTGAGGCTGATGGTGGTGTTATGCTCCATGTTCAAAGTGTCATTACTAGCTGGAAATCTATGTTTTGCATGTTAACTGAGCAGTGTCTCTCGCGTGTGTTAGTTTGAAAGACAATGCATTTTTTCATATGGGAGGAAGCAACAAAATAATAGAGAGAAATTAACCAATCAAAATCATGGTAAATAAAAGTCTCTCTCTTTCTTTTTAAGGCTCAAGAGGCAGCTGGCACTCTCAGGCTTTGTTATATTGAGGAAAGAGAACAGCAAACTGCATGCAGTATAGAGTCAGTGTCATTGAAACTAATGGCATGAATAATCTCACACCATTGTAGTGAGACGGAGATTTACTGTGCTTAGTAGAGAACCCATATTATGGAGAAAAGCATCGATCTACTTCCACATTTTATTCACATAAACGACAAACAAGTTATTCACTACTATGCAGTCACATTCAACCCGTTAGTGCCCAAGTCACAATGCCTCCCAAGTCCCTCACACTTTACAGCTGTGCAGAGCACCTACCCAATAACTACTTGTCTCTGCTTTACAACCAACAGAAAAGGTTTATTAGCCTGTCTTATTTGACCAGTTTGCAGTTTAGACTTGTATTTGCTGGATAATTTTAGCCACAATGTTTGATTCCTACAATAACATATCCATTAATGTAGTGTCCTCTCTCCCTCCTCTTTTTCATGTTGGGCATTAGGCAGGTGGAGAGAGAAGCTGTGGCAACATTTCCAATTTCACTTGTTTGATCAGATTTTGACATTTCCATGGCCTGGATATTCTGTTTCCAAATACTCAGTACCTGTTTCCTATACACACAGAGTGCAAACAGGGATAGGCTAAAATAAATGAAGATAGGAAAGGCAGGGAGAGGTATTTGGAGCAGTGTGGATGCTTTGTTCTTGGTCTTTCTGTATTTACTGACTACCACCACCTGATATGGACTTTCCCCCTCTATTTTTAACTCTGACTTTGGCATCGTAATGGAGATATCATATGCAAAAGGCAGGCAAGTTATTTTGCTTCTGTTTTTGTTTCCTTATCGATGGGAAGAGATCAAATAACAGTGAAGAATAGTCAAAAACTGCAAGTTAATTCCCTGATTCTTTACTTTGTATTACAGCACCTGTGCAAGTCCTCCTTAACCATAAGAGGATGCTCTTGGTAAATGATCTTTGGGTGGTTCAGAGTCCCTGCCACCATCATACTCATCACTTTCAGTGTAGCCTTCGGGTTAGGGTAGGACTGAGAAATCTGTGTACACCATTCTTGACTATTCTAATGATTCTGTGAAGTTGATCTTCTCATTGCTTTTAAACAGGAAAGCTTGAAGTCACTTTTGAGCCCTTCTTAAGTATCATTGTAGCTCCACATGAATAAAACTCTGCATAGTCACCTTGTCTTCATAAGCTTTGTTGCACACTCCTTTATTGTCTGTATTTCCTATAGTCTCAAAGGTTGCAAAAACCTCTTTTTTCCTAAAATTATTTTATATCAAATCTATAGCTACTGGTGATCATGTAGTTTATATTTATTCTTTACTCTTCTCTTTCAGATCAATTATACTTCTTAGGGAACACGAGTGCTCAAAATGCTAATGTTTCATAGCATTAAATGATTTGTCCCAAAGGAACTGGTTGCCAAGCCAGGAAAGGAATCTGTCTTCTAAACTCTTGTTCTCATTCTTAAAGAACATTCCCTTGAGCTTCTGCATCCCCTTGATACAAACTCTAAGTATAGTATGGAAAAAATATCTTAATATCCCCATTGCTCTAAGGTAACACTATACTCTGCATTTCTGAATTTGTCATGTTAATGAATATTTTTGGTTGGCTCTTATGAGCTCCTTCTCAAAATGGCATCAAGCAACTGCAAGGTCTTGATTATAAGAATGAGAAACTTTTTGTTTTGGGGCTTGTTTCTGCTGGGAGACTAGTGCAGTAATCTCAGCAGAGGTAAGATAGGCTGTTGAATTTCTTACTCTTAACATTTGCCTTCAATTCCACAATAGCTTTTGGAATTCTGGTTTCCCTTGTGTTTTTATCTTTCCCTTGTCTCAATTAATCTGTACTATTGTCTATTACTAATTCTAATCCAAATGTAACATGGAAGCTGCAATCAGTTAACAATTTGGTCTCAATTATACAATTACTTTTCCTTCAGTTGTTCAGAGGCTTTTTTGTGATTCTTTGTTTTCCCATTTCCACACCTCAGAACTCAAGAAAAATAGGATTGGAAGAAACCTCAAAAGATTTTTCTAATTCATCCCCCTGCCCCAATGTGACATCAATTGTATCTCCATCAGTCCTGGCAGATGTTTGTCTCTCTTGCTTTTAAAAATTTCCAGTGATGGATATTCCTCCATTTTCCCAAAGCAGTAGCTCTTTAAAAAATGAAAAGTCCTTGGGTGCCTGGTTTATTTTAAATCAGCACTGCAAAGGACTGGTAGTAAATGTGCTGTGGAATACAACTTAAATAGGGCATAAATTGTCTGCAACCTTTGGGCTTATATCTGGAATTAATCTTAGCAGAGGGCTTTATGTAGGACTTAAATTCATTTTTAATGAACTCTGCTATCGTGAATCTTTCACAGCTTTTGCTATTCTTTTAAACATGATAGTTCTTGCCATTTGATTATAGAAATTAGAGTAATTATAGATTGATGCCAAATGTGTGATGAGATACAAATACACATTCAGAAAATTTAAATACAAATTCTTACTCAACACAAACAGTTTCCTATTTGATGAATGCTTTTTTATAGGAACCGCCAATTTTATAATTCTATTCTTATTGAGAAAACTGTATGGTGGGGTGGGATATTCTCACCTTCTGTGTGCTTTATATGTTTGCTGTTTGTATGGAATTTGTTATTAGAAATGTGCCTTTGCTGCTGGACTTAAAATACAGCCACAGTGACATGAAAAAAGGCTGTAATTGTAGCCTTTTAAGACCTGTCAACCTTCTGCAGCCAACATATATGATATTTTTGGTGCTGAGGGTCCTTTTAATTTCTGAAAATGCCGAAAGTTTTTTAATAGAAGTGTATTGGAATTGTAGCAAATCAGAAATCAGTTACTCTTTAAGTGGGAACTTCCTGGGGTATTTTGGTACCGAAGAATTAAAAACTTCAGGCTTGGTGAGGAAGATAACTAGAATTTAGGGGTTTATTTACAGCTTAATGTTATTATAAGACTCCTCTAAGGAGGTGCTCAAATGTTCAAGAGTTGTACATGTCCATAAAATTTTACAAAGACGTCTCTTGTCTCAGTTGCAAAAACTCGATAATTAATACTGACTTTGTCTTGTGAACATGCATATCTGATTATAGATTTTTGGTTTGTCGGTTGCTACAGTTAGAAGTGGTTCCAAATTTTCCATACCCATTTCTCTTACCTTTGCTTTCTTTCATTTCCAGTGTTTTCTGCTTTCCTGAATTTATGTTATTATTTTGTTTTCAGAAACTGTTAATTCTCATCCCGTGCCTAGTGCACGTTCAGGTGCCAGGGCTGCCTTCCTTTCACTCCCTTGCTAATACTGGATTTACCCAATCAGGTGGAGGGTGAAAAGTCTCCTCTGGAGAATCTGAGAGGGTGGCAGGGATATTCTTAGGCTGGGTCAGCCAGTGGCTGTGAAGCTGCCCTTGGCTAACAAGGTAGGTTTACTCTGGTGCCTGCTAATCGTCAGCTGGGAGAGTTCAGGAGGTCACCTGGAATCCCTGCACTCCTTTGCTGTTGTACTCCCTCTAAGAGCTCCGAGTGTGTTAATGGTTTCTCAGCAGTAGAGGAAAGAAGGAGGAGAGATAAGAGAAGCTCATGGGCTTTATCCAGCATGGCAGTACACGTGTGACTTGTTTTCTCAGGCTATCACTTAGCACTCACACTGTGACACTGTGCAGGAGGGTCCTTTGGATGGACAGTAACCAAGGGGCACCAGCTTGAAAAGCAGTGGATACTTCAATGCCTCTTGCATTTTTGGGGTTCATGAAGCAGAACAGGCTCTTTTGGAGAGTGGACCTTAAGTGTCACTCTCTAATCAGTCTTCTCTCTCATGATACAGTCCTGTGTTTAATACCACTTCCAGCTAACCTGCAGAAAAAATTATCTATTTTTGCAGAGGAGTAGGAAGAAGAGATTTTGCTAAGATATAAAATGCATTTGATGTGCTAAAAGAGTGAAAAACTCTACAAGCAGAGAGTGTTGACATATCTTATCTCAGTTGTCAGAAGTGGCTTGTGAAATACAGCGAGATGAAATCCATGCTCTACATATGGATAGTACAGGCATTTCTTGAACTTATTCTAACTTCATAAGGCAGCCGTCATACTTGCAAAGGGTGCCTGCTGTGACAAACGTAAGTAGGTTCTTCCTTGTCTTTTTTATTTTGTTATTTCTTTCCTAACACTCTTCCTTTCGTCCTGTTCTGCCCACTGTCTGACAGCCTGATTGTGCTGCCTTTCTAAACCCGTAATACTTACAAGCTAATAGGGAAGTGAAATGGTGCCTTGAAACATCCAGGTTTTGTTGGGTTTTTAATGACTTTTTCCCTGAGAGAGTTAGGAAGTATCTGAACATAGAGCACAATATCCTTTCCAAATAATACCTAGGGTTGGAAAAACTGTCAAAAGGACAGGGACTATAAAGGAAGTCGAGTGATACAGAGCCTAACAAAGAAGTGTTAGGCACACAAGTGTACGGCTGATGTTGCACCAGTGCCAGTTAATGAGTTTCTAACAGGGTAAGCAGATGGTATCCAGGAGGGCCGTGCCTGCAGGGAGTGTAGGTCCTAATATGCATCAGCAGCTTCATGAAAGAAGATGCAGAAACATTTTTGTGACAAATGGATTGTTAAACCTGGTGCCGCTGGCAGAGAAAGAGCTCCTTTCCCTCCCTTTAATTAAAAATGTTCTGCTTGAGTAGTCTGTTCCATATAGGAAGTTTGTTCTACATAGGTAGTTTGTGCTGTGGGCTTTAAGATGTAAGATACTGGCCTCAGTGCATGTGATAACATTGCATCAACAAGGGGCCTGTTCTCCAGTGTGCCCGGGCAGATCTTCGATTCAGGATAAAGGAAGTGTGGTTTGTGTTAAAGATATAGTTCAACTTTCATAATGAAGCAAGTTGTGAATGATGAATGAAAGCACTTATTGAGCTGAAAGTACACACACCAGATTGAGTAATGTTGATCTTTGTGCAACAATCAGCTGGGTAAGACAAAGCAGGGGCTGAATTTTTGACTGCCTCAGTTTGAACTTCATTTTGTACTTTTTTTTTTAGCTGCAAATTAACACATCCAATTGTCAGGCAAATCACTGCTGAAGTCTTCGCCTGTTACTTGATGGTGCAGAAAAAGTAGATATGCAAATTGCCCTCACAAAGGGTCCTCCGACAGGATAAGCATAAAGTCCAGTAGTAAAATTGTTATGCAATCAACATACACTGTCATTCAAATTGCTAATTTAGAGGGAAAGATTCCATACACCCTGGCTGATTCCAAGCCATTTCTCCTCCCTAATCCACCCCCCTCCCTTTTAATTTTGGGGGTTTTTTACTACAAATTCAAACACTGTCTTTTTAGTAGATTATTCACCATGAAGAAATACCTTGATTGGAACTCAAGCTGAATCAGATTTTAATTTACCAGGAGTGTTTGGAACAGATTTTCAAATGGCATAGCAACACAAAGGTAATTCACAGAGGCGTGTGTTTAAAATAAGGGGCTAGTTTATAGGAAAATCCGGAATGTGGGCTGGAACATGTTCCAGAATTCCACCCTCTTGTCCTGGCTACACAAACAATGTGACCGAGGCCTGCCAAGAGTTGTCGTGTTTAAATAGAGAGAGAGAAGGAAAGTGGCAAGAATTCCCTCAGCACCATAATCCCTGCAGCCCTGCTACTTAGCACTTTTAAGAGAAAGGCGGATACAGGAAACAAGAATAAGACATAGCACACTCCATCTTTTCTCTCCAATAAACACTGCTTAGAATTTCATCTAATCTGAGAGAATAAACATTTCTAAGGCTTTTCTCTGAACATTTGTTCTCAGTGACTAGAACAGTTAATTTTTATTTTTTTTTTTAATGCCTCGCTACTTTTCTGAGTGGTCACAGCCTCAGTTTTGCACATCGTACACTCTTAAGGCATAACCTGAAAATCAAATCTTGAGGTTCCTCTTCAAATCAAATCCTACAAACTTTAACAGGGTATTAGCTTCAGAGAAACTCCTGGGGCTTGGCATTGTAACTGCAGCAGAGCTGACAATCAGAAAGAGTTAAAGAACGTATTACTAAAGTGATGACCCTTGTAAGGGGATCTGAACCTATGTTGAGGGAAATTCCTCAAAAGGCAATTTGAATTTGTGCTTTTATAACCACTCAGTCAAAAATTAATACATAAGGCACTGGCACAAAAATTTCCATCCCACTCAGAGGTTGACAGGTATCCATGCACTTTGAGGTAATCAATTTTTTATTAACTATCTGCCTCATTTCCAGTTAAAATGAAAATAATGGGCTTATGGTTCCCTTTAAAAATTTCTGTAAGTTGATTTGCTGCCCTTTGGTGTTAGGAAAACTGTGTTTGGGTGATGTAGATAGAATTGTTTTTATGGGCTGTGGCAGCCCGTGGCTAAAGGTTTAGAAGGTTTGACATTTCCCTTTCCATGCTCTCCAAAAAGATGCACACCACAACTGCCCCACGTTTTCTTGCCTGCGTGGTAGGTTTGCCCCCCACTTTGTCCTTCCCAAGACTTGCGTTGACTTTTTCCTTTAAGTTCCTCTTCAGACAGGGACGTACTGAAGGGTCAGAAGAATCACATAGACAGAAGTTATTAATACAGTTTCTCTCGAGAATGAGCACAAAGCTTCAAATTCACATAGGGAATGGCAGATCTTTCATCTATATATGCCTCAATTACATGTTTTCAGTCTTGCCTGAGGCCTTGAGGTTATTTCTGTCTTCTAAAATATTCATGCTTCTACTGCTGCTTTTTAATACAAATACTGCAGAAATCTGAGTCTGGGATGGTTTTTAGTCTAGATTTCTTGTTAGAATAGGTATTTTAGCATTTGTTTTTTCTATAAAGTTGGAAAACTCGTGGTCAGCTTCCCAAAAGCTATTGCTGGACTCAAGCAACTAATACTGTAAATTATGATAGATACTGAGTAAAAGGCAATTGTTACGGTCAGCACTGCAAAGCTGTTCATCTCCAGGCCAGGTTTTTCAAGGAGCTGAGCACTCAGCAGTTGTTGTCAACTTCCAATTCAACTCCTAAAGGAAATGCCAAAATAATCAAAACTTCTCCTGGAGGCCTAATGCTTCAGGAAATCTAGTCATCTGATTTGGAAATGCACGTGGGCAATTGAGGTCTTTTGAATATCTGGGCCCTAATGGGTATATTTAAGGCTGGCACATTTGTTCTAGACAACTGGCATATTAAATATTTTGAAATATTCTGCTTTAATTTTATTCTGAAAATAATGTTTAAAATGCAAGCCTTGAAATATATTTCCTTCTCGTTTTGTTCTCTGGGAGACCAAAGTCTTTTATTTATGAACTAAGCAGGCAACTATAGCCTGCCATTCCCCACTGGTTCTGCCAATACCCAGCATCCTGACCTGGGGGGTAAGAAGTAGTTTATTCTTTATGCCCAGTCAGTCTTTGGCCTGCCTCCTCAGCTATCAAGAAGCAGTTTTGTTCATGCAATATTGCCAACTAGTACCCAAACTGAAGCAATTAGAAGGCTTTTGCCCATGTATTGTATGGTAACAACTTCAGACCATGGAGTGAAAAACTCCAGAGCCTGTTAACAACATTTGGAACTAGTTGATACCCCTCAAAATAACTTCAGTCTTTGTCAACTGGTTGTGTCTTAGTCTTCCCTTTTCAAAGCCAAAGCACAGAACAGAGCAGTGTTGTATGACTACTGCCATAAGCGTTTGAAAATTAGTTGCCATGAATAACTTGCTCTCTCTCTGTTTTATTTATATATAAATGTTGATTTAAAGGATCAGTTTTTTTTTTTCTTCTCAGTTTTGCAGATGTAAATGGAGCAACTCAAATGAGTATATAACATGGAACTGAAACCACTAATAGACTATTGCCTGTGTTAGCTTTGAAGTTGTTTGGTTTGTCTTGAAAAAATGTACATTCCAAATGATCAAACCCTCCTATATTTGTTAGGAAGGGTCTATGCTATGCCTGTGCTCAGTTGTGAAAGCACTTCATGCTTTCACAAAAATGATCTATAAGAATGAGCTATGAAAGCTATGACTGATGCTGAGAAAGGAGAACAAGTTAAACTTGTTCTTAAAAACTCCCCCATTCTTCTGGAAAGTTAGGACCGTTGCCGAACATACGAGGAGACATATAGTAGTATACACGCTGCTGAATTACCTATATACAATGGAATGAAAGGATCTCCTATCCCTTCTGTCTTTTAATTTCTTATATTTTAACACTTTTTTTTTTTTTTTCTGAGAGATTTATATGGACAATATCAGCTTGCTCTTCCATTGCCAAGGGAGTCCCTTCCTATATTTAATCTTCCTTAAAACTGCCCAAATTGTTATATTAGGCATGCCTGTTACACTCATTTTGAATTCAGAGAAAAGGGCAGCTGCTTTAACAGTTGTCTTTTCTGTTACATTCTTATCAGAGGAGCTATAAAAATATGGATGTCTTTTCCTGTATGCATGATTTTATAATCATGAATAAGCTTTGTGCTGCCCTGATTCCTGAGAAAATGAATATTGCCACCACAGGGCTCAGTGTTGTCAGAAATGTGTGTGTACATGCGCACGCAGTGGCAGAGCCTGGAGAGCAGTGGCCGAGTAAGCCTTCCTATATACATAGTATGTCCTTTAGGTGGTGCCATTGTGTTTTTTTAAGGTGAGATTGCACGCTCGGGAAAGTGTAAGAGCCACTGACAGAGAGGATGAGGTGCACAATGTATCCTTATACCCCGAGTGACTCGGAAATATCTGAGCGCACAGAGCCAGCCCCACGCACAGGATGTCATGTTGCTGGAGTAAAGAGACAGTGGCTGGTGTCAACAGAGGAAAGCAAAAGCTGTAAGAATGGAATGTGAAACATCCCTTTTTATTTATTTTTTTTTTTTGGAAGTTTGAGACACAGTTTAGCTTTTAAATGTTATTATCAGCAAGGAAGGAGAAGTGAAAAAGTGGAGGGAAAGATATTTGTTATTAGCAATGGGTGTGGTCCGTGGAGGCTGAATTTCAACTGCTAGCCAAAGCTAAATTTATCCAAAAATTGAAGTGTTTGGATATGTCAGTGGGGTTCACGTGGCCCTTGGTTGATGATGAATCATGAAGAATCTTAAAAATATGCACAGAGAAATGTCCAGGGTGGGTCTCAAGGCAAAAGTGAAATACATTTTTTTGCTAAGTGGGCAGGCAATGTTGCCTCATGGAAGGGGCAAGGGAAGGACTAGGGAAATGAAGAGCTCAGACCCCTGTTTTTTATGGCCCAGTTGCTCACTGCAATTTTTTATTTTTTTTTTTTAAATACATATTCCAAGCTGTCTGTGCTCCACTTTGAAGCAGTGTTGTTGGGCTGAATGCTTCTATGTATTTTAGATGCTCTGTGAATCTTGAACTAATGGGATCACATGCATACAAAGCGTTGCTGTTGTTTACATATTGTTTAGATTATGTTTTCTTAAAAATCAGGGTGCCCTTTATCCCATGTTTTCTCACTGCATACGGGTCAGAAAAGCACAAAAGTACTGTATGTCTGAAACATTTCCAGCAGCTTCCCTGGACCTGCTTCCAAAGCTCATTGAAATCTTGTTAAGGGAACACTCTACCTCCCTCTGATACCTCACACTGCAAAACAGCTTTGAAGGCCTAGACTGAATAATGAAGGAAACAAGGGCATCTGGGGTCCATTATTTACCCCATTTCATAAGGCGCTTCTACAAAGTCTGCTGCCTGCCTTTTCAGATCCATGACAGAAATAAATACAAAGCCTGCAAAGAGCGAGCAAGTCAGAGTTGTCTGCTGCCCTCTCCACTGCCCCCCTCCCCTTTTCTTCCTGTTTCACAGGACACGTTTGTTTCATCTCAGCTACATGGAGTTCTCTTTCTGCCCAAGACACTTGTTCTTTCCCCTTCACAGATTGTGTATTCCAACGAGCTCCTTTTTGCTTGGGAAGACACCTCAAACACCTTTGGTGTTTCTAAAGGAGACCAGTGTGAAGATACTCAGAGATTTTTATTTTGACTTTTTGTCAGTTTGAGACGAAAATAAGACTCGAAGACTTGAATTTGTGGCTATGGCTGCTTTAGGAAAACACATGAAATGTCAGTAAAGCTGATTCCCATCTCAGTGGGCTAATTCCCAGGAGTGTATTTTAAAGGAATGGGAGTAATCTGAAATGTTAGTGCATCCTGAAGGCCAGGGTTGTTACAGAGGGAACAAGCTGTGGAAATTTTTGTGAATTCTAGAGAGTCTGAGCATTTTTAAGAGGGTTGGCCCAAAGTGCCTCTACATTTCTTGTGAAAATAAACCCTCTCAAAGCTGGCTTTCCAGCAAAAACCTTTTAGAATGCTCAGTCCACAGCAGGGCACTTTGTCTAGGCAATTTGCACCCCTAGGACAGGTAAAGTATCTGGGTGGCTACACAGTCACAGAGGAACTCTAAGTTGCAAACAATTAATTTCAGACATTGTTCTTCTATGATTTATTTTCTAACTAGATGATAATTCATACTAATTTGTTAGTGGCCATAGTTGTCTGCTTGAATATTTGCACCTGTGGCTTCTATCTGCAAACTTTCAAAAGGCTAGGGAGCAACTATCTGTGAGCTAAGCCCTGCCCTTGTTAAAGGCCTTTGCAAGAGCTATCACTAAGGCTTTTTTAAAAAAAAATTACGTTTTTAATATATCCAGGTGGGACATTGCCTTTATATGTTGCTTCCACTATGATTTAGTTGAACTGAAAATTCAACTAAAATTAAGTTAATTTCTTAAGTAAATGACTGTCTGCAATTCATCTGCAATAGACATTCCTTTTGCAACAGTTCAAAAAAGCAATAACGATATTAATGTGTCAAAAGAAGGCTAGAAGGGGATGGGAAAACTTGGATAAGTAGTTATTTAAGAAGCTCCTAAAACTAGTTCTAATAATATTTTTTTTAACATAAATTGGTGGTTCAGGTCTGAAAGAGAAGGGTAAAGAGCACATACCCTGAATTTTAGGGCTGCTACAGCCTCTGCTGTTTATTTGCAGCCATCCAAGCAATTTTTAAAATGAGGTGAGGTAAGGTTTGTGTTTCAATCTCCCTGCCTGTTGTTCAAGGAGTAAATGGTCTTGTGTTCTTTAGGTTGGGATCAACTTTACTGGACCTTATGTTCCTGACACATCATTCAGATTCAAACTCTGAGGTGCAGAGGCTGTTGCTGATCTCTTTTAAATGTACAAAGCTGCTTCCTGGTTATATTTATAAAACTAATGAGTGACTTTTTTTCCCCTCAGAGAAAATGATAAATCTCACAGTTGCAGCAGCATATGTTTCAGGGGCAGTTACCAACCTGTGATCAAGTGTATATCATCTAAATAAGAGACAGAAAAATCTCCCAGAAACAGCATGAGTGCCATTTATCTTTCTACCATAATAACCTTAGGTTTAGCCAACTAAGTATCTCACAGGTTATTTAGCTGACAGCTCATACCACCAGTCTCTGCTGAATCATCATCATATTACATGTGCCATTCATTCCTTTTTTTTTCCCCTAGTTTTAGAGAGAATGTTTTGCCACTGAAGTAACTGCCAGACAAAATAATGAGCAATTAAAAATAATGAGCAAAAAGTAAAGCAAACTGAAAAGTTATGTTTAATTCAACCATAACATCTCTGAGTTGGTTCTAAAGCCTCTGGATTGCTCCATAAAGATTTGCCTGTTTTCAGCAACGTGTTACCCACCAGTCACTGTTTCTTTATAACAAGCCCCAAAGAGAGCTCCCCAAAAGGTAACAGTCCCCATTCTGATGTCCAGAATTTCTTACACAGATAAGTGGAAGGTGTACCAAATACCTTTCCTTAATTGAAGACTTTTCTGTTGTACCTTTGCTACTATTTTGGAGCTATTTGTGTAAGCAAAGTGAGGTGGATTTAGGACATTTAGTATGTTCCCTGCTGCAGAAGTTAGAAGGATGCCACAGACTGCACAGCCAAAAAATGAGCACTTATGAGTTATCAAGGTTGACTATAATGTTTCATGGCTTGACTGCAACTTCCTTTCAAATTTGCAAGCAGATTTGTATCATTTTTGCCATAGTTCTTATGGAGTAAGAAAGGTATGTGAAAATAAGTGAATGATTATAGGAAAAGTTTTTGGACATTCCAGACATCATCTGCTTGATCAAAACCTAGCTGACAACACAGCTGAATCAAGAAGATGGTTACAAGTCTAGTTGTAATTATGTACTTCATGCTAGTCTGGCTTCTCTCTATCACTCCTTGGGTACAGCACTCTTTTGTTAGGCTGAAACTATGTAGTGGTGAGTACTCATGCTGTTCTGTGCTTTGCAGACGTCATTGCCTGGTAACTGCAGTTGCTAGACTTTGAAACCAGTGGGTGAAGTAACTCCCCAGGGAGCTCAGGGTATGTGGTATCCTGCTGTCTCACAGCCTTGGAGTTGTGAGGTGTTCATGTGCCATTTTCTGTACTAGTTTGGGTTTCCCTGTAGCTCACATCCTTGGTTTGCTCTTCATTGAGTGGTTCCTCTCACATTACATTCACTACATTTTTTGTGCATTTAGTTTCTGAAATAACTTGGTCTTTCTCATTGGATTTCAGCACGGTCTCTGCTTCTTTCCTCATATTTCCTATTGTCCTTCTGGTCTGCTGCTCATTGTTTCTTTCTTTCTGCTCTATTCATTTTAAATATGCTTTGTAGTTTTTGCACTTTGAGCCTGGCTTTCAGTAAAGAAGAGTATTAGGCTACTGACTAAGGCCATGGGAGTTGTACAGATTTCACTTATGTCAATAATTCATTCTAATTAACCACAAGATGTAAAATGAATGACAAATAGGTACAGCCCTAAAGTGTTATTACAGTATTCTCTTGCTCTGAGGAGCTCAGGTAGGAACAGCAATACTATCAGTTACTATGGTCAGAGAACAGTATTAAGAACTCATCTTGTCTAAATCCCTGCTTTGGGAATTAACTTTCCCTATGGTGTAGTTGAATTGTTCAATCTATTAGTCTTAATTTTCTGACATGTTAAATGGAGGTAATACTAGTTTCTTGCATATCTCGTGGCATGTTGTGAGGACTACTTAGTGCTTGGAAATGAAAAGATGTTGTTTAAACATGCCAGGGCCAAGAGAGGAAACAGTTGAATTGGCTGGATTCATGCCCAAAGTGATGGGTGCATCATATTTACCTACCAGGTTTTCTGTGTCCTTTCATCTTGGGAAACACTTGACTTGTCTGTTTGCTTAGAAATCTTGGTGCACACCAGTACAGGTGGATGGATGAAGGGTGGGGAGAACAGGGGGAAAACTTCATGGTGTGGGCAGAAGAAGAAAGGAAGAGTTGTCATCTGTCAAATTAGTAACACCCAGTGTGGTCTGAACTGTTGCATATCCTCGTCCTTTCACAGCACAACTGATTTGGTCCTGCCATGGTGATACGTGTTTAAAAAAAAAAAAGAGAGAGAATCTGTAGCAATGACAAACTGTTAGTGGTGCTATTTTTAAACTTTCTCTTGTCCTCCTTCATGATGTGCCTGCCCCTTTCCTTTTATCTCAGCTTTCTGCATCTTTCCTAAGTACATACACATTATCCACATTAGTTTCCCTCCCCTCTTGCTCACATTCCTGTTCTTTGTCCTCCTTCTGGCATTTTCCCCTTTTAAGGGACAGGTTCATCTTGTGACTCAAGTCATCCTACATGTCCTTATGCCTCCGTATGTCTCCTGTTTGCCTTGCAGAGTTAGGTCGTGTGATGCATTCATCATGCACCCCAAATCTGCTGTTTGTCCAGTGGTTCAGGTTTGCCAAGACAGCATCTGATTATTGCAGGCTTTGAGATACTGGATGCAGGATTAGCTAGATGGCTGAATGATTAATGAACCAGGCTCACAATCACATCTTGCTAAGGCTGAATTTATCAAATTCATAAGGGAGTTGCTCAAATCCACTATTGTGGATCATTTTTCCTTCCTTAAACAGCCACCTTCTCTCCTTTTTGCAAAAATACTTATTAGCTGATCATATCCTACCTGGTCTCCTGTATCTTCTTGGTCTGCTTCAATGGCCAATTTCATCATCATGGCTGTATCCCTCTTGAATGATTTTGATTATTTTGCTCATCTTTGCCACAGAAAGATGTCTGGTTATGGTAATTTCTAGTTCTTTTTCAAATTTTCTCAGGCCTATTTTTTTTTTTTTGCTTTTCCTTTTGTTACGATCTCCCTCTCCTCACATCCTAACTTACCTGTCATGACTCAGAGCTGCCTTGTCCCTTCTCTGTAAAATTTCTCATTTTCTTAGTCTTGCTTTGGAATCAATACCTCTTCCATTTTTTTCATTGCTCACCAGTAATCTCCACAAGCTTCTTTCTCAGAATTCTTGTGGCATGATCTGTCTTTTATTCTGTAATAAGCTTTTGCTCATGTAAGTGGTTCTAGTAAATGTCATCCCCACAGGCTGCAAAATCCTGATGCAAAGGACTGATTTTGCAATATGTATATACGTATAAAGTGACTGTGTACATTGTTTACAGGTCCTGGCTTGCCTATTGTTAAATACATGGGCCTAAGCATAGCCTGACACCTGCCCATCAGCTACAGTTCCTGTAAGCATTTGGTAATGGTTTGAATTCACCACATGTGAAAGTGCCCTTTAGTTCCAAGGTCTTCATCCTGATTGGTCTATGCTTCAGGTAATATACTCCTACTTGTGTGAAAGGAACCATAAATCAACTGTGTTGCCATCATAAACCTTTTATCTTCCTCGGTGTATTGATATAAAGATGGTGTGCACAATAAAGACAGGAGATTGGATAATTGTGGAGCAGAAGAAATGAGCACTGACTCTCTCAGGTCAGAGTCCCTGTAAATGCACGGGGTGATTATGTGGATGCTCAGCAGTGTGAGGAAGGTTGTGCAAAGTAACCAAATACCACAGTGTGAAACAATACCTGTGTGTGCAAGCTGGGAAGTGTTGGAAATAATTGTGTTACAGCTCACAGCGGTTACCTGCAGCAAACAGGAATCTCGTGTCCATTATGAGTTTAAGCAGGTATGTGTAGTAAGCAGGTGTTTTCCTATAGGCACATCTCACATGCAAGCATGTGTTACTGGATGTACCACAGATCTGACATTTTTCTTAGTGAACTTGGGAGAAGAATGAGGTGGAAAAGGGAGGGGGAGCAGAAACCAATCAAAGAAAGCAATACTTTTTATCAATCATATTTGATGCTATTCTTTCTCTTTCTTTCATCACTTTGATCTCTCAAATAAAACTGATACTTTGGCCACTTTCCAGACTCTTAGCTTTGCAGTCTGAGAGGGCTCGGGGTTAGCTGCTGAGGGTATGTGTTTGCAATTATGCATTTGAAAGTATTTTCCCCTCCGCTGAGATAACATTCTTTTTGTGTTACCACACACTTCTGCTGTCTCGTTTTTCTTCTCCCATGGCACTGTAGGCTGAAAGGCCTCACTGCGTTCCCCCTCCTCCCCCGATCTTTGCAACTGATATCTGAATAAAATACTTTACTCTGCTGGTATTTAACCTGCTGAGCCTTTCACTTTCTAGCTGTGAAACAGACAAAAAGGGTATCGGGCAGAAACATCCTGGCAGTTTCATTTCTTAATATGCCTCCAAGGTAAGGCAAGAATGAACAGGGGTGGGAAAATTTATACTGATGTTAGGGATCTTCAGGGGTTTATTTATTTATTTATTAGCATTCACTGAGAACAGCTTTACATTTAATTTTCCAACCAGTATTTTTTCCATACAAGAAAACAAATTTGAAGGTTCTTATCTAATGTTTGTCTGGCAATAATTTAGTGGGTAAAGTTTGTACTAATAATGGTCTGTCTTTTATTGGGAAGATAGATTTTATGGTGCTTTTTTTAGGTGATAAATTTTGGCTGCACGGTAATGCATATATGGAATTACATCAGTTATTAGCACAAGAAGATAGGCTTTGTATGCCCTGACAAATAGCCAAGTTTCTTGAGCTGAATAGCAAAATTCTGTGTGCAGAACACTGCAACCTGTTCTACCACGTGATTTGTCTGACCTTGGACTTGCTCATTGTGGTCCAAGAAGGAAATACTATTTCTTCAGAAAACAGATTGCATTCAGTATCAACAAGAAACATTCTCCAAGTGTAATTTAAACCTTTTATATGGAGTAGAGCATTCAATAGGCTTAAAGTGATTGGGGTCAATAAAAATTTGAACACTACTATCTTGGGTCTGATATAGCATATTTCATGTTAAGTCTGTGTGAAAATTAAAGATGTGGGGTCCAATCCTATGGTAATCCTTCCCTCCCACTGACTTAGAAAGTTGGTTATACACATTCTCTCCCTTTCATACACATGTGTGTGCTTGCAGCCACATGCACCCACACTTGGGGTTTTAAAAGAGTAGCTGCTGCAGTGAGAGATGTGCCCTTTTTGTTCCTGTCTCACAAAGAGGAATCCTGCAGGATGGCGCTCAGAGAGTGGGGTTCTTTGGGTGTCTTGCATTGATACACCTGAGCATTGCCTGGTTAGGCTAAAGCTGATATTTTTGGAAAAATCTCTCCGGTTTTTAATATCAATCAAAAACGGTTTTTGCAGGCCTGCCGATACCTGTGACAGGATACAGATTTCTCCATTCTTGTGTTTGTGTAGAACTGTCTGGGGAGCTTAAAGTACTGAGTGAAATAAAACTACTAGTCCAAATGAAGTTGCCAGCTAAATACCCCTGATGTTAATGGCAATGCATATCCTAAGTGAGGACAGGATTCTATAAACTAAGACCTAGTGTCAAAACGTAATGATTCGCAAGTTGGTCTTTTTGCTCATGATCAGCTCAGTGTTTTTCAAAGATCCCTGTATACCCTTTACACTGAGATGTTATAAAGTAAAAAGTAAATCTTGTTGGTTTAATGCAGGTCTGCAGATCAGCTTGACTTAAAGGTTGTTCACATAAGTCTTCATGACTTGGACCCAAACCCAGTAATTCAGAACAGAGAAATCCAAGAGTAAAATTATAAATAAATGGCGAAATTAACTCTGAAGTATTTGTAGGACATGAAAATGGCAGTTAAGTGTAAACTTTTTCTTGGTCATCTTCTGCTATTTTCACACAAGTTGTGACATGCTTCACTATTACTAGCATCTTATAATTCTTATCTGGGTGAGTAGGATGAAATTCTCTCTAGTCACAAAGGCTGTTCAGAGAAATAAGGATGAGCTGACTGCAGTGTTGGTGCCTGATCTCTGAGGTGGAGAATGTGTTCAGCAGCCACTGACAGTCATAGGAAGGTACCCTGCTTCTACTGAAGTCCAAAGTTGGTCTTAATTGACTTAAGAAAAGCACGAGAGGATGAGAGGCAATCAGCAGTGCATCTGATCTTGAAAGGTATGATTTTTGTGGAGAGTAACTCTTGTTTTCAATGTCACTCAGTCTTGGGTGAAAGTGCAATACTGGATGAATAACTAGCTTTACAATTACCAGCCGTTTTGAATTCACATTTCACAGGGTTGGTTAGTCCCATCTGCTAGAAGGCCTAGACTTTCTTTGCTGTAACACGGTGTAGTTGTTGACCTAGGCAAATGAAGGCTCTGTCCACTTCCATGAACCTGCAGCCCATTTCCTCTTTACCTCAGCAGTGCTGCAGTAGCATTTAGGGTACGCCCCATGATGAAGGACACGATGCTGGGTATTGCTGAGCCTCCCCTCCCCCTGCTTCTGACTAATGTCTTTTCAGTGTGGGAGCAGAATCCTGATACGCGTGACACAAGCAGAGTACGTGGGAATTAGTTCCATTAAAGCCATGCCATATGGCTCGCAGGGTGCTCTGTGATACCACTATGCTGCTTGACAGTCTTTCCCTATGGATGGGATCAGCGCATATTCCCTGATTTGCACTCTTTTTTAGCGTATCAAACAGGGACAGACTTTTAATTAAAAATTACATCATCACACTGCTGCTAGCTCGTTGCAGGCAGTCCACATATTAATGCTGCTTGTTTCAGTTTTCAATGATCCTATTATGAATTGTAACCTCATTACACAAACCTTGCTATACAGTGGAATTTCAAATGGGGTTTTGTGGTTTTTAGAACTTAAACAGCTAGAATAAGCACAAAGGCAGTTGCGGTCAGGCAGCTTCCTCTCTTACCGCAGCAGTTGTGGAGATGCCATTCCAGTGACCACTGTTTCTACAATGAGTCAGTTTCATTTTTAACAATCTGACTCAGTTCTCTTCAAAGGGGGCAGCATGTTATTTCTGCATGATTTTTGTGTGCATGACTCTGTACAAAGGGGTCAGTGCCAACTTAACCCCTTGGGATCTGGCCTGCCGGAGCAGCCTGGGGTCTCCCCTGGTTGCAGGAGGTGTGCTCCTTAAACACACTCCTTAAATATTCAGAACTGTTGGCCGTGCATCTGTTCTGCCAAACATGCCCTGTGTTTTCAGCCATTGGAAAACATGATGTTAAGCACAACTACTTCTACCAGTGAGCCAATGCTCTAGGTGAGCAACACTGCACCCTGCAGCCTTTGCAAAAGCTCTTGCAAGGAAACTGAGGTTAAACCGTTGCCTTTCTGAAATGAAACTGTGAAATAAAAGTGCATAGATCCTTCAAACAGTAGGGGGAAAAAATTATAAATAGGTTAGCCAGTGGCAAGGAGTCCAGTTGTTTCTGTGCATGGCGTGTTATGCATCTCCAAACCCTCACAAATGACTATCAGTGACCTTCTAGAATCAATTATGATTAAGTAAACAGGAGTTTATGGAAGTTCAAGCTTTATACAGCATTCAGCTGCAAGCCCTTAAAGCTCATTCATGTAAATTTTACAAACAAGGAATTGCAGCAGTTTTGAACCTTAATGAAATATAAGAATGTCTTTTTTCATTCAGTATGACTCACAGTTTCGTTTTGAAGTTTTTGAGCTTCTCCTAAGGTTATGGAGTGGTCAAGCGAAGCGGAACAAGGTTTTTGAAATCAGGAAGCCTGGACGCTGTTTCATTCACAAAAAAAAAAGGGGAGAGCAGGAGAGGGAGAGAGGAAAAAAGCTCTATTCCTGTGTTTGATTGAAAAATAAAACTGCTGCTCTCAGTGAACCTTTGAAGTCCCCCAGCCCAGTAATTGTTTCACGACATTTGCAGCTTGAGGCAGCAAGAATGTTTGTGGTTGTTTTAAAGGCATCTGAGTGTGGATTCCATATGGTTTATTTTTATTTTGGTTTTTTTTTTTCCTAAGTTTTTTTCTTCCCCACTTGGAGCCTCAAGTTCTTGCGCTTTGCCCGATAGTAGGTCCCAGCCTGCTCCATTTCTGCATGAACTGTCTGTGAAAGAACTGAGTGAGTGCATTGTAGCCCGAAGATTCAAGCGTGCTTAATTCAGACAAAATCTGTGAATGCCTGTTGAGGCAATAGTTGATTTTAGCTGTGTTTTATCGATACTATATTTGGAGTGTGGCTTGCTAAAGAGTGTACAGTTTGTCCTACTGAACAAAAGGCCTCTTCATATGGCCTATACTTAGAGCATGATACTCCAAATGCTTACTATAGAGCATAGTGCTTGCTGTCATGCTTTCAATAGGTAGTTTGCAGTAGGCCTGATAGCAACCCATTGGAGTCAAATAAAGGGCCTGATTCACCACTCTGTTCCTCTGGTCTTAGAGCAGGGAAACTGTTTTGTTCAGCAGAACAGGCTGAATCAGATCCAAAAATCCTGAAAATATGTACTGTAAAAAAAAAAAAAAAAAAAAAAAGAAGAAATTTAACTTCAATTTAAGACACATAAACTTGGAAGTGTCACATGGACCTGGAGGTCTCCCTCACCTTCCTCTAGGCAAAAGACTGCCTGTTACATACAATATAATAAGTGACAGCATATGCATTGATTATGTGAATTGTAGCCATTTAGTCCTGAGCTTAGTTATAAATGACCACCTTCAAGTTGTCTTTTTTATAACTTTGCAAAACAAAGTGCAGAAGTAAACCACAGTCAGTCAAGTGCAGCGTTAGCAGCTTGGGCTGCAGCTGTCTCTGAGAACTGGAACTCATTCATTCACAGTCAGAGGAAGTTCTACTGAAGACCAGCATTAACCTTTCGGTCTGTTGTGGAACCACTTGTAGCGACAGAGGAATTGAACCTAGTCAGTTCTGAAGAGGGAGTCAAACTAGGGGGCCCTACAAGCTTCACCCAGAGTCATCCTTTGCTTCCTTGGAGAGACTAAATGCCTTCCAGCTCTCAGTCTGATACCCTTATCTGTACAGCTACAGTGCTCTCACTGGCTGACACCAGCCCATGGGGCCTGAGTGCAGTTAATATACAGGCTTAAATGGGAGAGTCTTGCAAACAGAGGCTTGGACAGTGTTAATGTGCAGTGCAACACCATAGGAACAGATCTGCAGAGCAAAACAGCTGTTTGCGTGGCAGGTCTTGGACTTTGGACTGGCTACGGGTGGGATCTCATTTGTGGGCTCAATGTGCACTATTGGTTGGAGAGCATTAGTGCCCTTACTTTAGTTTTGGCTGAAAGGAACTGAATCCCTGCTGTTAGTCTGATATGCAGTGGGAATTGAAGTGTGGTAACTGGGGGATATTGGAAGGAGGAGCTTCCTTCACAGGCAATGTGAACTTGAATATTAATGCACATACACTTGAAGAAGCTGATGCAAGTAATTTTTACTAATAATCTTTTTACTGTGCATTTTCTTTAATGGAGTGATTTGGGTGAACAAAGGATGCATTTTCTAAGGGTGGAGAGGTGTCACACATTTTGCATCTAACAGGAAATAGCACAGGGCCACTCAACATTCCTGTTCCCCTGTGGTGTTAAGTTGCTGGAATGGTCCCTGGTATGGTTTGGGCCAACTTGTGCCCTACACAATTCCTGAGTGAGTCAGAGAGATAAGAAGAGTCATGGACTATTCCAAGTAGGCAACTGGAAGTGGCAAGTCTGTTTGAGAGGCAAAGCATTTAATAGTGTGGGAGTGGCCAAACTGTGCTAGGTGATGTAAAGGCCAGGGAAGGAGTTTTGGTACTGCTTAGTGTGCCACTGTAGATGTAGCCAGAGTGACCATAAATACTGTAAGAAGGATTGCCTATCATAATGAATATCAGATGAATAAAGTAGTCAGATATGTGTTAACCAAAGAGACATGAACATGAAAGTTCCTCAAACAAAACTGTTGCAAAAGCAAATTAATGCATAATATGATTAATGTCCTTTATTTGTGGCTATCTGTTAGAAGGAACTCTGCTGTTGCTTTATGCTTTCAGAATACGTATGCTGTGCATTACCTCCATTCTAGTGGTGTTGTCCTATTTAGTGAGGTCTGGAATATTTAATTATGAAGTAGTGAAGAAGTCTCTTAGAGGGAGTCAGAATCAATAGCAGTGGCTGACCCCTAAGGACAAGACTCTGCTGCAGTAAGTGAGGCTTGGATGACTTTGGTCAATGAGCTAATTTGTAAGTGCAACCATGGCATCTGCAGGTCTAAGCTTAAAGGAAAGGAAACTTTTAATGGACACCTTAAAAAAACCTCCAGAAGCAAACCAACAAAACAAAAAAAAACCCTGACAAACAAAACAAAAAGGAACAAAATATCAGTCTTGTCCATAGTATTAAAAAGTTTACAGGAAGGCCATCAGCATCACAGAAAAACATGGTCTTCAAGAAACAGAGATCAAAAATACTTGTCCGCTATTTTTTAGGTGTCAAACCCACAATTCAGTGAACCTCTCCAACCCTTCCTTCTGAATTAAGACCAAATCTAGACTAAATTGTTGAATTTTTGTGACCTCAGGGCACAAGTTACACTGATGAGGGGTGTATAAAAGAAGCAAGTCCAAGCTTCAGTGGCTGAAGCATGTAGAACACAACAGCTACTGAAAATCCTTCCCACAAAGTACGACTATATGGAGTGGTAATCTGAGCTAAGCTTCCCTGCTAAATAAAATAGCTACTGAGGTAGCTCCTGGGCAACCTGCTCCAATGCTTCACCACCCTCACAGTAAAGTGTTTCTTCCTAATATCAAATCTAAACCTGCCCTCTCTCAGTTTAAAGCCATTCACGTTTCTTCTATTGCTCCGTGTTCTTGTAAAAAGTCCCTCTCAGCTGCCGTGTAGTCCCTTTAGGTGCTGGAAGGGGCTCTATGGTCTCCCCAGAGCCTTCTTTCCTCCAGGTGGAACAGCCCTAACTCTCAGCCTGTCTTCATAAGAAAGGTGATCCTGCCCTCTGATCATCTTTGTAGCCTACTCTGGACTTGCTACCACAGGTCCTTGTCTTTCTTATGCTGGGGGGTCCAGAGCTGTGTCTGGCTGGGGTCTCACCACAGCAGAGATGTAATGTTACTTTGAGGTTCTGCATGGCTTGGAATGAGTAAGTTGATAGAGAGCAATGCCTTAAAAAAGAGCCCTTTGAGTCACATCTGTTTTAATTGGTGTGGTTTAATTCTTCTGCTGTACTCTAGGATAATCTAACTACCCTGTAGAGGAGATCTGAAAAAGCTGAGGGGATTCTGTTGTGGTTGGGCAAGCTAGGGAAACGTCAGATATAGTGTGCCTTTTAAAAGACAAGACTAGACTGCATTTGCTTGGTATTTTAAATTTCACTAATTTTTGCATGCCTCTGGATTCATTATTCTTCTTTCAACATCAAAAGGAAATAGAGGACATTTTTACTTTTAAGAGTTTTGTGCTATAATAATTATCTTATTGTTCCAATGACAAGATCACATTTCTTAGGGTTTTGAAATTAGAAAAGTAAATGCTACTACTTGTAGTTTTACAGCTTTGGTTTTTTACTTTCTCAAGATGAGTCAAGTCCTACAAGGTGGTTTCTAACACTGATGGATTGCATCTGAAATTAATGGGGAGTTGAGACACCTTGCAGGATCTGCCTTTGGTATTGCTTGTTGGGGTTGGTTTGTCATGTGAGCTTAAACGTTAATCTACAGAAATGGGTTTCAATTAAGGCCTTAGATTAGAGAATCCCTGACTCAAGAATTTTGGTTCTACATCCAAATGTTGTAGCTGACTTCTTTCTCTAAAAATGGTCATGCAGGATGTAAGCATTTTCTTTAGCATGGGAAAGTTCATTTCAGTTCCAGTTCACCTTTCACAGTTCAAACCCAGTTCTACTGAAAGACAATTTTTCACCCTTCAGAAATTATGATGGTTCATTTATGTGAAATATTTTGACGAGAACTTAGATTTAAGATTACTCTCCTGAATTTCACAGAGTTCTCCATGCCTCAGTCTCTCTGCAGTCAGCACAGCTATTCTTTCTCTCCAAATCTATTCACAAAATTTCCCTTTCAGTTGGCATTTCAGCATCAGTTTCTCCTAATCTTGTTATGAAAGGGCTCCCAAACTGAAATTTTAGAAACTTGAGGAAAAACACCATGAATTTTTTCCTCATCTGCATGTTGACAGATTGAATGAGAATTTCATCTTCTTTAAGTTTGATGTGACACTTTTATGCATTCTCTAGTTCACTATTCCAAGCTAAAGAAAAATTGATTAAGAAAAAAAAAAAAATGCACCTTCTAATCTAAATATATGTCTTCAAGTCCTTGGAAATTAGGACTGATGAACAGGTTGTACATATAATGTAGAAAAGTTACTCATCTAATCTTATTTTTAATTAATTATTTGAATTAAAATAGCAATTACAATGACAAGGCACATCCATTTTACACCTTGAAGCTTTTTTATACAAGAAACCTCATCACCATGAGAACCCACAGAAGTTTCTATGTGCTGGGATGGTCCCCTGAGCTTCCCTTTCCCGCTTCTCAGCCTTCTGCTGTCTCTGGGAGGGCCATAACCTGATGTCTTTCTCTGAGATGGGTTTTACCTTCCTTTCACCACCTGCTTCATCTGTTTCTGCATTTGAAAGCTGGCTGGGGACTCGTTTGTTTGGATGTGAAAGGTATGAGAGGGTGGGAGGCAGCAGGTACTGGCTACCCTTTCCCTGACCTTGATCAATCTGTGTAAGAGCAGCAGCATCTGGGGCTTCCTGCTCCTGACAGCTGCACCCTGGACAGTAGCAAAAAGAATGACGGAGCTGGAGAAGTCCAGGGAAGGAAGTTTATGCAGGATGGAAGAATTATATCCTGAGGAAATTGAGTGGAATATGTGTGTATAACTGTATAGATAAATATAAACTTTTATATTTAAGGAATTAAGAGCATCAAGTAGAAACAAGAACAGGTCTGAAGAGGGGAAAGATATAAGCAGCAGTGGCAGTAAGCCCACGGTCACTTTTCCTGAAGTCAAGGGAATTGTGAAGAAACATATTTTTGATTAAGTATTTTTTCTTTTGATCTTGTAGCAGTTTGCAGCCATGAAGTTAAGCATAATGCTGGTCTGTATTAACACTGGGTTTAACCTGTTTTGTTACTTCTCTTCCATGTCCCTTTTTGGTCTGCCTGTAATTTCTAATTAACCCCCAAACCTGCAGCTCAGTTCCATGTAGGGCACTCTGAACTCCAGCTGAGGCCTCCATGTGAGAGCACAGCTGAAGCAAGCAGGCAGAATGCCCACGGTGCAGGTCGTGGTTCCCTGTGTGTTGGTGCAGCAGTGGGCATATGAGCCTTGAGGCACTGAACAGCATATCTGGGCACTGTGGGCTAATCTTAATTAAACAAACACGTCTTATGAACTGTCCAAAAAGAGGTTTTGCTCTGTGACAGCATCTGCCAGAGATCTCTTGGTCTTTCCCATGTGTTCCTGTGTGTGCTGACTTCTCATAGAGGAATGTGGTTGCTGCAGGTTTATCAAATGGGTCATGTGAATTTCAGCAGTACCTGTGACCCTCCTTCCTTTATGGAGCATGGCTTGTGCTTCCTTCTGTCAGTGTGAGCTGCCTGAACTCTCTTACATCCTCCTTCCAAAGTCATCTTCGGGTCATCCTCGGTGCTCCTTCCTAAACACACACTACACACCTGCATCTTGCATTCTGCAGCCCAGAAATATAATGGCATAACCATTTTTCTGGCACAGCGTTTATAGCATGTGTTGAGTTGATGTTGGAGGTCACAAGGCCAAATGTGGATCTCAGGCAATCACAGGAGACATCAGACAGAAAACCACCACACGTTTTGTGGCATGTAAAGTTAAGTATATATATGGCAAAAAAGAGTGGGATGGAGACCATCAAATGGAAAACACGGTCTAAACTGCGAAATGAAGGAAGCTGTTGCCAGAAAATCTGGTTTGGCCATAATTATTGCCACTGGAACTTGCTGTTTCTTTTGTTGCCTGCTAATTTTTGAGTGTCTTCTTTAGGCCCAGGTGCCCTTGGAAGCTTCTGCACAAAGAATCTGCAAGGTCCTCAAGCTTGTGCTAGTCTGGAGTCAGCATTAGGGGGGCTTGTGTGTTTACACTCTGATTTCTGCTTTTAGCAGTTCTGAGAGGTAAAGGTCAAAGATAAGACCATTGTAATTTGGAGATAGACCTGGTTAGAAGTAGGAGTTTTATTCCTCATTTGAAGGAAACTATATTGCTGCTCTAGCTAGTTTAGAGAGATTTTTCATAGTTCTTGATCTGGGGTGTTGTCATGTGTGCTGGTGTTTCAGGACTGTAGCACTGCCACTGAGTAGATGTTTATTGTTCCTTCTAAATAAGTAGGTGCAACAGCTTGTATTCCAAATTTTGTTTGATGCAGCCAAAGAAAACTCCCCCGGGTAAGTAGATGGGGAATAATCTTTTTGGTGGTAAGTTTAAGCCTGACCTGATGCAAATCATGAGTAAATGTATTGAAGCCATTAGAGTTCATTCAACATAAAGTCATGAGGTAGGGTCGTTGTCTCTGAGTGGCTGTGTATGTGCCAAAAGACAACATGATCTGAGTGTCTCTTGCATTTTTTCCAAAACATTTGAAACTGTAAAAGTTCTCAGAGAAAAACTGCTGAATGAAAATAATTTGAGGAAGGAAATCTGCTGTTATAAATTACAGAGCAATTTACTCCTCATGGTTCATTTTCAATTATAAACACTTTTGACTATCTGGGGTATTAATTTCCAAGGATGCATTCTTCTCTGTCTGATAGATGGTTCTGAAATTTTAAAAGTGAAATACTACAAGTGGGAAAGTGTGGGAAGACAGCAAAATGGTTTTTAAGTGTGGAGGAACTGAAAAGGTTTTCAACAATTTTATATAATTTCTCTCAGGATCCCCAGGAATTAAAAAAAGGAAATATTTACATTATAATTATATTTCTGTTTATTTAATTAAATTATTAAGCAGATCGAGCACACAGAAGCAGCTCCCTTTAGTCCTAATCGTTTCTCCCAATTGCAATTCCAGCATTATTGAAAGAATTCCCTGAAGAAAGGCCTGCCATGTCTGTCAGGGTGCAGCAGGAGGCTGGGGGGGATTTGCTCCAGAGGAAAGAGAGGCAGTGAAATGGATTGCTCAGCTGCCCCCTCTGAAAGAGCACAGCAACACAGCTTTACAAAATGAGACAGAAGTCTGCAGAGGGGGATGGGGAAAGATGATTTCTATCCCAAAAAATCTCTCCCTAGTTACTAAACAGTTTACACAGGTCTGTATATGAGGAGATTTTTTTTCAATCTTTCCATAAAGCCTTCTAGAATAGTAATTTTTATGTCAGGATATTTATATTAAGAAGCCCACAAAGCCACACTCTACTTTCCATACATGTAACTTGCATGCAGCCATATAGAAAGTTTCCACTAAAAAAAAAAAGGCACTAGGAGTGATAGTTACTGTTTGGGCTTTAGTTTCTTCTTAGTTATTTATTTGTATTTCTCTGTTAGCTTTTTTTCTGAAGACCCTGTTTCCATTCAGGAAACCACAGTAAAGTTGACTTTAAGGGTGAAGAGCAAAAGGAATATGCAATTATAGGTGCTAAGGCATATACATAAATGGACTTACACAGTACTTTTCTTTTTAAAATCAAATTTGTTTGGCTTAAAAGGTTGTGTATATCTATATCTATATATATATATATGGATTTTTCATTGCTTTTGTCAATCCTGGCTGTAGAATCACATGTATGGGCTGCGCCATTCTTCTTGATGGCTTAAGGTCTCTGAAATGTAATGATGCATTCCTGCTTGTCTGTCTGTCTATGTATCTTATAGATAAATCACTTATTTTCATGCTGATACTAGAGCTTCCCATGGGTAAATCCAAGTTATTAAAGGTTACTGGTTTAGTGTTCTTCCCAACTTATCCAAAGGCACTGAAGAATTTCTATTCATTTCTGTGGAAATTCTCAACTGATGCTATTTACCAAGTAGAAGAGATGCTTTTAAAAGGTCCTTATTTAGGAGGAAGGGTGAAAAGATTAGGAATCTCAAGAAAGGATGGGCATATAGAAATTCTCCAGTAGGCACTTATGTTACTTTAGAGAAGAAATAAAAAGTTTCTGATAACCTTTAAAGGTTTGCTGAAGATGTGCAGTCTTATGAAATATTTGTCGGTATTTCTTTTGTCTTATGAAACAAGTGAGATTCAATAATCTCACCACTAACTAAATATCTCTCATGTCAGGAGGGAGTTCCTCAGAAATTACCTTCTGGAGTTGTTTCCAGTGGCTCTAAGGAGAGTCCATTTAAAGAGCTGGACAGCCTCTTTCACTGTCGTGTTTATCCTGTTTGCCAAAGGGGAGGAGTGAGAAAAAGCAGAGTGGCACTGGCTGTGTGAGGAGGTAGAACCTTCGTGCTGCACCTCACCAGTCCAGTCCCCAGCGAAGAGCAGTGAGCCCTGATGTACCATGGGTAGTAAAACAGGAATCCTTTAGGAAGCCACTGATGGAGTCTGTTGAGTATCACTAATTACAGGGATTTTTTCATACTCCTTTTGCTTATTCACATACTGGACCAAGACCAGGTGAAGCAGGGATCCACAAAAGGGATTGTTAAATAGCTTTCCTGATGCTCAGGCAGGTGGTCAGCAGGCATAGCCTGGATAAAGACTTGGTGGCTCATAGTAGAGCCACATGATGGAGTAATTGTGGAGGACAGAGGATTAGACTCACGTCTGCTGAAAGTGAATGCCTTTTCCAGTTCTCTGTAATCCACTTTCCAGGTAAAGCACAAGGTGTTGTTAGTGTCCAGTTATACTCTGATGCTATGTACAGCCTCAAGGTGGGGGTGATGCCTCAACAGGTCTGCTCAGGAGCCCCCTCAGGAGGGAAGAGTGAGCCTCTGTCTTGGCTTTCCTTTACTGTCTCCTGGCATGGGGAGGCTGGGCTGGGGCAGGCTCCTTAATGCCAACCCCACACACTAGGAGATGATCTGTGTTCCCCCTGACACATCCAGGCTGAGGGTGGTGGAGCCAGTCACTCTGCCCATTCCCTCACCTCCAGTATAGTGCCTAGCATCTGTTTATTAAAACATCTTGGGTACTGTAATCATAATCAGATTGAAACTCAGGCAAGATTTAAAACCAGCAGTGAAAATCATCATAAAGCTATGTGGTAACTTTGTGAAGTGCCAATCACTGTTCAGACTTGAGGAGGCCTTCAGCTTTTCTTAGATCCTAAGAGGGCCCCACATAGCTTTTTGGCCCAAATACTGCACTTTCCTTGGTCTCCAGCTCCCCTGGTCCATAGGGAGTGCAATAACATGAAGAGGGAATTGGAAACTCAAAGACAAGTGCAATTACATTCTTCTGGGACAGAGCTTTACTCACTTTTCCTGTTGTGGGACTGTTCAATTGCTTTAGGATGAGCAGAAGGGACTGGATCTGAGGGTTTCTCATTTATGCAGCTTTGCCGCCACCCAAGCTGACAGCTGCCCGCTTGGCTGAGAGTGTGGCATCTCGTAGTAGGAGAAACTTCTTGTTCCAGCTGGCACTTTCTTATCTAACAGTCAGAGCTTTGTAAGTGTGGACAGCTGCAGTTTCAGAAATTGGCTCTATCTGTATCAATTGAATTTGTGAAGTCAGTGAAAGGGCATGAGGCAGATTCATGGGATTTCCTGTTAGTATTAGTAAATGGAATCTACTGCAGAATTTTAAAAGAATGGGAGACTCAGTCCATGATGCTTAAAGGGGGCCTGTGGTTAGGGAAGGCTACCAAGAAGAAAAATCACTGATCAGTGAATATGCTGGGTGTGATGGGCATGATTTCCAGAAATCTTAAATCATCTTGAAAAAAAAGGCAAGAAATAGCTACAGGGTCTGTCTGTGTACCCTGGATGACAACAGAATCATCAGGAAGCAGGTGGTGCATTGGGCTGGATGGTCAGCCTGTGATGCAGCAGCATTTCAGGTTTTTAAAAGTATGTGCAAAGAATGGCAGGAATGTGGAGCTTTGTAGGGGTTCGGCAGTGGCTCTGTCAGGACCTGTAGGTTCTCCTCCCACCTCTGCCATTGGTTTGCTGTGTAGCCCTGAGCAAGTCACATACCTTTTCCCTGTCTCAGTTTCCCAGCCTCCAAATGGGTTTGATCATGCTGAAAGCGGGAGGAATTCTGCAAAGGAGCAGTGCAGTTATGTAACAGCACTGAAATCAAAGTCTGTGCTGAACTTCCACTCCCTTTTCTGCTCCTGTGGGATGGTGGAGGGGAAGAACACACTCAAATGTTCCTGTTTACTCCTGAAATATTTCTGTGGGTACTGTATTGGATTTCCCCAGGCTTTACCAGATGGGCTGTGAGGGAAATCACTGACAATCTTTAGCCTAGCTGGGAGGTTCCTAAATTTCAATATTAGCAGTTTGCACTGCAGCACCAGATGTTATTCATACAAGCACAGATACTTTCCTGGTAATGAATGGGAAGGACGACCAACTTTTCTATTGGTTATTTAAATGTCTGTCTGTGAGTAAGAAAATTGCTTCATCTCCCTTGAGATATTTGCACACAGAGAAAAAAACCAAACAAACAAAAAACCCCAAACAAAACAAAACAAAAAAAAAAAAAAAAAAGTGGGGGGGTGGGGGGGGGAAAGAGAGGGAGATTGCCTGTACCGAGAAAGTTTTACGTTAATTCTGTTGGGGTGTTTAAGGTGTCAGCTTTTCCTACCCTTCATTAGGCCCAAACCATGGCAGAGGCTCATCATCCCAGTCTGGACAGCAGATGTGCATCTGCACCTGCACATGTCAGCAACAGCTTGGCCAGAGGGGCACAGCAGTGGCTGAATTCTGGTGGATGTTTAGTTCTTCTGGCTCTTCCCAGAGGGCGGGAACATGGCACAGGTGGAGAGCCAACAACAAGGTCTTCAAACTATGGAGTGAGGCTGCTTTTTATAGCTGACATCTGTCAGCAAGCCTTGCTTCATAAATTAGAGGTGAGGAGAATCATTTGAGGGAGGGAAGGTACTGGGTCTGGTCCCACACCCCCTTCTGAGTTTTATACCTTTGTTTCTTGTAAGATTTGAAATTTAGTAAGGACAGAAGTCTGTTGTATCTGCAAGCCTGCTGCCAACAGCAATCATAGAGGGATTTGAAATGTGACTGATGTAATTTTGCTTCTTTCTGTTTATTGTATTATCAATTTTACAATTTTGGCACTACTTCTGAAACCACATTATATAGCATGTGATTCTGCCTGACTTGTTACTTCCTAGAAAAATGATACAACTCCTTCCATAGGAAGTTACAGCCTGTGGTGGACCCTGGCAGGCAGACAATGTGGCCCCTCTATCACCTGAGCAACACTGCTTTTTACTAAATGCAATGATGTGATTTTTTTTAATACAGTGTTATTTTTAAAAAACATCATCTGCCATCAGTGCCACAGAGCCAAAAGACAAATTGGCCTTTAGGTCTTCACACAGTAACAGAAAGTGCATTTTAATCACATGATTAAACAGCGCTGAGGGTTTTAAAGCACATTAACCAGCAAAGAGGAAGTTACTATCATCATATGCCTTATTTTTTAAGAACTGGATAGTTTCAGAGGCCCTGTGTTCCTCTTGCACCAGGCTGGTGTGTTCAGCTTTAGGATCTGCAAAACGGCAGCTTAGCAAATTGCTACACGACATTCCCGAGGTTGTAAAAGCTGTGGGATATGAGACCCTGGGCTTTTGCTGTCTGTATGATTAAGGTGATTTTTATGAAGGATACAAACCTTTTCTTACAAAAACCACAACGAAGATGTCAGCACGTACCTTTAAGCTGGACTGAAACCTTTCAATCAACAACTGAAGCATAAAATCTTATCAATATCAGCTGGACCTTCCCCATATGAGAGGCCTCCAACACATTTATACTTAGCACCGGTGACATACATGTGATTGCCATTTGCATTGCATTTTTTGTGATAATCTAATCATATATAATATTTTCCTGACCAACACCATCTGACCATTGTTGACTTTCTTTGGCATGATACCAAGTAGGAGGTTTCCCACTGTTTGGACTTTGTAGGTTGTGTTTGGATGAAGTGAATATACTTTTCTTGCAGCACAGTAGTATCAGTGCTATAGTACAGTGGGAAGGCTCACCGAAAAGAGCAGCCAATTGCTGTCAGACAGAGAGAACTTTATTTTGGAATCGTTAAGGCCAGAAGGTAGAAAGAGTAGTCTGTGTGTGTGTGTGAGGAGGAAGATCTAATGCACAGTCTGTGTCTCCACCTCTGTGCCTTGAAAAAAAGGACAGCTGTTTGTGTGGATATTAGACAGAAATAGAAATATGCAGCCTGTGGAAAAGAAAATCAGTGTTTTATAGCTACATCCATGAAGAGCAGGTAGCTTTATGTGCCACCTGTGCTACATACAGCCAAGCATTGCAAAACCTACATCCTGAACTCACCAAAACTTGGGGCAGGTTCTTACCTTTCCTTCTTTGAAGATGTGCTAATCTATATTTAAAAGCATCCTGACCATATAACTTCTAATCAGTGGGGACATCAGCACTCTTGGTTCTAGATGGACTCAAGAGTGATTAAATTTTAGATTGATTGAGTTGCTCATAAACTTGAATTTGAGAGCATGTGTAGTTGTTCTGTCAGCTCCAGGGCAGGACGCTGAGCACCCATTGCAACTGAGTTCCTAAAATCTTAAGATCCCACTACTTTCCATAGGAAAGCACTTGCTCTCCAGAAGATGTTACAATAACAGCCCAAACTATTCCTTCTATCCCAGGAGACAATTCTAAGGATTGTGTGGAATCCATCCTTGCATACAACTTTGTATTGAGCCTTGCTATTGTGATCTCAGCTTGAATTATTCTGGCACTCAAAATTTCCCCTTTAATGGATAGGTTTTCTTTTTTGTTTATTTGAAATCTAACAAAAATAAATAAAATCGACCTGCATTCCTTTGGAGGTAAATATGTAAACAACCTCCCTGTCAGGTTTACAAAATTTTGTCTTTTGAGAAAAACCCAGCTGAAATTTTGCTTGCAACAAAATTCAGAGCATAAAACTTGTCCTGTTTTGGGGAGATCTGGAGCAAACGCCTTGCATAGGTCTGACATCGGGTCTGGCTGCTGTTGAGGCAGAGTCTGTGCTGTTTGTTCCTGCACAGTGTATAGTGGCAGAGATGCTGTGAGCCTGTGCTGGCCTGGCAGGCAGCCAAATGACAGTTTAGTATCTCATGTTCTTTTATCCAGTAAAGGGTATTTTAGGGGGTTGTTGGTTTTGCTGATTTTTTTGTTTGATTGGTTTTTTGGGGTTTTTTAAATATGATTAGGGAAGCTCTCCTTTGCTACTTGCTTCCCCTGGCTGAGTGCAGCCCTTGTCTGTCTCCTGAGCTAAAAGCTGCAGCTAACCAGCCTTTTTTTTTCATGCTGAATAGCATGTCTCAACGTTTTCCCCTCCACAATCATGTAGGTCTAGTTGCATTGTTGATTCCCATTACATGTCTGCTGGTATGTAAATTATTTCAATTCCCCCACACCCCGCCCTTCTGTTCTTGTACTTTCAAGGAGTTTAATCCGTGAAGGGGACTACTTCAAAGCTCTCACAAGAAACTAATTTCTTGATGGATAGAAGGGCCAATAAAATGAAATTAGAGTTTTATCTCATTGTCTCTATAGGAATGAAGTATAATAATTATTTCAGGCAAATACATGTTGGAGACAATAATTAAGATCACTATCATGTCTTTAAGGACAAGCAGATTCTAAAATAAGCATTAGTAATGGGATTAAACATTATTGCAGTGCCCCGGATCTCAGCATTGCCAAAGTGCCTAACACATCTGAGTATATGAAGCCTTCCCCACTGTAGGAAAAAGGAACCAAAAAATAATTCTGCATTTTGCAGAACCTTTTTGGCTCATGTCCCATTGAAGAATTGAGGCTCTAATCTGAGGAGAAAAAAAAAAAAGGTGTTGGGTGCCTGAAGGAAGTGGAAATGAGGTGGAATTTGCTATCTGTGCCATCAGCACAGTCCACAAAGTCTGCTGCCTAATGGGGTGGGTGTCAGCACTTTAAGCAGCAAAGTTCCCAGGCAATACTGCTCTGGAGCAGAACTGTCAGCTTCTTAGCAGGACAGAGGGGTTTGCCATTCCAACTCATGCGGGATCCACAAATTAGGTGTCCCTTTCTCTGAGTCTCTGAAGGGCTGTCGTGACAGGAAACTGGGTTAAACATAAGCATCATGTAAATATGTCACCTGTAAGATATTTATTCCAACCATCTGGACTAAATTAGTGACAAGCTGACCTTCAGTGCAGCAGTAAACTTTGAAGATGGACAGTTTCTCTTCTCCAAAGATTTTGTTTCTTTCTCTTTATTTCTTTCTCTCTCTAAATCTGCCTGTGTCAGTAGTCTGTATCCATACAGTTCCTCATACAATTTCCTCCTGCCTGTTCTCAGTGCCATTACTGCTCCAGTCAGAGAGGGGTTTTGGCCTGGTTCTGCATACATTCAAATTTTCTGTTGTGCGGAAAAGTGTTCAGATTGGCCCTCATTAATTTTAGACTAATTAGCTGCTCAAAACTGAGAACCTTCCCGTGAAAGACAACAGACTGTTGTGCTCTGTTGGTGCCTAACACTCAGTACACAAATTTGAACCATCTGGCTCATGGTATTAGCTTCAATTTATGGTAATATATCTTCACTATACCCAACACCTAGGGTTTTAGCATCAAATAAGGCAGGATTCTGCAGGCTTGTTTTTCAACTCTTACTGTAATTTTCTTTCTTTCTAATGGAGGTCAGTCACAGCTATGACAGTGGATATCACCTGTCACCTTAAAATCTGTTTTTTACTGTAGCTTAGTGTTGTTCTATTTTTATTTTTGTTTTAAATGAGAAATTTCCTTTGTTACCAACAAACAGTCAAAAATTTTCCTGGCATGCTGTAAAATATAGAATTCCTGGGGCTGGCCTAGTTTCTGAATGGTTTGGGACAAAACAAGTGGAAGAGGAAATGCAACTTGGTTGCCCACATGAGCCAGCTGATCTCAGCCGTGAATTTATTGCTCAGCCAGTCCTTCCCACAGAACAGAAATAAAGAAATGTTGCTAACCAGCCTATCCAAATGTATTTAGTGATATTTTTTTTCCAAATAGTGTAAAACAAATACAAGCGGTAGCAGCAAGCAAATTTCCAATTTCAAGCACTCACATCACTCAGCAGAGCCTGCTACCATGTGCAATATTTGGCTTGTTTAGAAGACAGGGCTTGGGGGAAGAGCACAAACTGGACTGACTCGTTACAAAACGTAACATTTATTCAGTCCTGCAAAGATGTTTGAAATGAAATGTTAAAAAGGAGGGGGATGCCCTTGGAACGTAGGAGAAGCTAGTACAGGGTAGCAACAGGGCCAGCCCTGCAAAGCCACAAAACTGGACCTCCCCATCTTCAGGTCATTGAATTTTCCACTCCATTCTTAGACTCTGTTCTCTCTCCAAGGTGGTATTTGTTTTAGTTTCTCCATTCTTTGCTCCTTTTGTAGTAATCTGAGGACAACCACGGGTTAGGGTTTCAACAGTCCAATTAATTGACAAGCGGGGCTCCTTGGGGCCTTGGCCCAAGAGCAATAATAACAGAAATATTTAGCACTTGCAGTATGTAACTCTGTCTTTCTTCAAAGCAAGATACAGAAGGTGAGTGTGCTAAATGTGTTCTTTCACCAGGATCACTATCATATTTCTGGGGGGGGATTCATCCATCTCTGCACCTAGTGAGCAGAGAGAAAATGCAGTGGGAAGGAGTGAAGTTCTAGAAATACGGGATCAGTCATTCATGCTGTGGGAAGTGTCAGAGGACAAGGTACTAGTTTGATGCATTAATAGGTTTGACTTTAAATTCCATTCACAGTGAAAGCCATAGCTATGGATGCTCTGGCTGTAATCCTTACAGCATGAGCAATTCTTATCTTGCTGGCTCTGCTCACCTGTCCGACTGAAATCAGTTTCCCTCCACTGTGTATAGAAATCATGACTAAGAGCCCCAGGATGAGGCTCAATGACTGATGGCACAAGAGCTTCACCACTGACAGCAGCCACCAAGCTGCGAATGGTGCAGAAGCTGACTTGGTTCAACAAGCTGACCTGGCACGTGTCGAACAAGATTGTCAGTGTCCCAAAGTAGGTTTCTTATAGTATATGTTGCTTTTGATAACAGTCAAGTATTGTTTTCTTCCAATCTCTCTACCTAACTTGAACACAAAACTTGAGTGAAGTTATAAGAATGTTACAGGTCAAAGTTTTTCTGGGACAGTTTTTGGTGGTGTCAAATTGTATCCCTGTAAGATAAATACACAATACAAGAACTGTATAAAGAAGTTCCCTTTTACATCCTACAAAAAGGACGGGCAGCTTAAAATTCTTTTTGTGTAATCTGAGAAGTTGTGCTTCAAGAGAAGTCCAGAAATACTCCTTTGTTTGTTAGATGATTATTCATAGAAGTATGATAACTTCTCTTTGACAGCTTTTTTAACTAGCCTGAAGGACATTTCAGCAAATGGACTGGCATATTCAGCTCTTTGAGTGGACAAACTGCAAGCAGAGTCACAGTTCAGATGCTGTCCTAGTTCAGAGCCAGCACTATGCAGGATTTTCTCTGCTGTGATTTACAGGTTGCTAATCTTGAGTCCTGCTCCGTTTGAATAAATGAATGAATGGGGTAGGACTGGTGGAGCTCAGGTGGCTTTATGTGCTTGTGAATAGTGGCAGGAAAAGATCCCTTCCCACAGGAGCAGGATAACATTCTGTTTCTCTTTGCCATCAGTGGAAGATAAGAGTGGGCTTATACCTACCTATGGCTGAGTTGTTAGTACTGAATAACTGTGTTGGTCTGCTTGTACCAGCCTAGGTGAAATGAGGGTACACAGTTTCAGTCCAGTTCCTGACAAACACATTTTCCCTGGCTGAAACCCACAACCACTGATCTGTGCTTGTTACCTGTCAAATCATGAGGCTGAATCAGAAGCAGAGTATGAATCCTCTCTTCCCTTGAATACGAAGTGCTGTTTATCAGTTTGGTGAAAATCTGTTCTATTTTAGAATTTACAACCCACACCATTCTTTCTGGTTTTTTATTTGTTCACATTTACAAGCTCCTCAAACTGAGGAAAAATTCCTGCCAGAAAATGTAATCAAGCAGTAGGTGGAATTTTCAGACAAAGAACAGTCAACTCATATTGAACAAAATGGGGTGATTTTTGAAAGTATATCTAAAAGTGCATAGAATAATTATAAGATAGATAATTGCATTAGATCACCTAGTTTGAGCTTATAAACAAAATATCATATCAGTCAGTCCTTGAGCATAATCAAAGCACATCTTCTGAACAAACATCTTATCTTGAGCTGAAGATACAACATACAGGGACTTCTGTGTTTTCTTTGGAAATTTGTTTCATTAGTTGATTGTCATTTTTAAAACAGGAAAAATATAACTTATTCCTGCTTTTGCTTTATCTGGATGTAATTTTCAGTCATTCTGCGGAGCCTCTTTAGTGTCCGATTTCTATTCTGTGTAAACATAATTACACTCCATAATCAAAGGATCTATGATATTTTTTCTGTGACACAGTACAATGCAGATTGAACTCCTTAACGCTGCTCTCACCAAAGGACTTTTTCTAAAGCTTACTGGAGTTTTAGGGACTTCCCACTGCTATCAGTGGGTTTTGGACAAGAAAATGGCACAAATGAGGCGATATGTGAATGAAGTCTGGAGAGTCAGGTCCCTGATAAAAGCAGCTGGCACCCTAATCTCTTGGTTTGGTATCAGATCTAAGGGAGCTGTTTCATCAATATATGCTGATGAGAACTGAAAAGATTTGGTTGTGCCTTTGAACATACTGAGGATTTTGAGAGGACAAAGTGGGGGAAAATAGGGACAGCTGGAATTTGTTTAGTTGTTTTTTTAATACAATTTAAGGTTTTTGTTTATTTTTTTTAATAGTGTGAATGTAACGCTCATGAAAACGCTCCCTGTACACTGAAATCTTCTATGAATCAACAAAACATGTACCAGCAGCACAAACTTCACCTTGCCTAAACAATGTATGTCTCAATTCCGACTTGAAAAGACCACCTGTAGGGGAAAAATGTTAGTTCGGTATCCAGGGGCCATTCATTCCTTTGCCACTTTGCTGAGACTGCCAATTAGTGCCAACTTGTGGTGGCAGATTTTGTGATGTAGACACATGTTCTCTGGAAAGTGGGCTGAGATATTCGACTCATTTCACATAGGGCACAAAGAATTATTTGCTCTGTGCTATACAAATGAGAATTGTCCAAAGCTTTGCTCTGTGTTAGCCTCTGTACGCTTACTGAGTGTAAATACAGGGGAAATTGGTGTTATTGCAAGGACAAATTAGCACCAGAACTGAGCTGTATTTTTTTAAATGTGCTGCTAATTGTGCCCAATTTGTGCTGGAGTACTCACTCAAATGCAAAAGCACAAAACCAACTGAACACATTTCAGGGTGCCAAAGAGAGCTTGCACTTTTCTCTTAGCAAATTATCCTTCTAGTTTCACACTGCAGCAAGCGCCAATTGGTCCCACTAAGACCTTTATCTGGAGTAATCAAATTAGCACTGCATGTTAGCAAATTAGGTTGCATTTACAAAGGTTTATATTTGCTGCAGGTTTGAGCATTAAAAGAAAGCATTTTCTAAGTTTTTTTAATTTAGTATATGAGGGACATTGATTCTCTCAGTGACATTTAAAAAGAGTGAGATGCTGGGAGGGAAGAAATGAGGCAAAATTGTTGTTTGTATTTCACTTCCAGGGAAATGTGGATTAGGAATTGCAGAAATTTCTAAACTTTAAGGTAGAACTGAGAAAGCTGGAAAAGGTTTATTCTTGTTTTCCCAGGAGGTTCATTCTTCCCCATGGTTCATGGTGGGCCAAATACGTGCCACTGGTTTTACCCAGGAAATCACTGGGGCTACTTGGTTGTTGTGGAGGGCAGGATTTGGCCCAGCATAACCATCAGGCACATCAAGGATTTGCTTCTGCCAAAAGATATGACACTGACAGAGTGGGGAACATGGAATGCTCCCAGGATTGCCAAAAGGAGAAATGAAAAAAAATTGTAGGCTTAATTTCTCTTTGGCAAACACCCACAGAAGTCATCAGAGTTTTATTGGAGCTGAATTTCAGCCACTGAGATTAATTAATTAATGTTTGTACTGAAGATTAACAGTAATTGTTAAATATTATTGAGGCTTCTGCTTCCAATATGGTCTTTTGTTTGAAGTTTGCGAAACTTGCCCAAAGCTGGATTATTCTCTTTTTTTACCACGCTGGGTGTGAGAAGGCAGAGAAGGGTAAAACACAGAAATGTGTCTGACATTATGCACTATCACTCGCCTGCTTTTAGCTGTCATGGGGCATAAGTTCAGGAAATCCTGCAGTAAAAAAAGGCCGAGGGGTTTCCCAACCCTGTACAAACGAGGCTATGCCAGAGGCACTGGTTGTGCTGTGGGTGCAAGAAGTAGATGACTACAGGGCACAGTAGCCTGAGTCCCTCCATTTCCTTGCTGTCACGTGCAAAAACTTACTTAGGCAGAACATTCTCTGGCATCTGGAGAAAGCATAGACCCTGGGTTTTGCTCCTAATCTTGAGGTCTTGGCCTGGCTCACTCCTTTCTTGATGCAGTGCCTCAAGAAGTGTGTGCATGTGTAATTTCTAGCCAGTGTTATAAAAGAGCAAATCTCTTGTAATGGGTTTCTGCAAATAACTTTCTACCAATCGCGCTGTCTATCTGCTCTTCGCAGATCGATATCTCTGAAGAATGTTGTTCTATTGCATCAGATGCAAACACATGAGTCAAGAAACAAGCCAGAGGTGGTAAAGAGGGCACGACCAAGGAGGCTGCACACAACATCAAGGAAGTGTCAATCACAGCCTTATTTATCAGCAACACAGTGGCATGAAAACAGCCATGAGCACGGTAATCCAGAATAGCATCTGATTCAGGAGGTCTCTGCACCATTGATTTCCAAAAACTGAGACGAAATCAGAGGGCAAAAAACGAAGACCACTCTCTCCATGCCCTGGTTTAGATACTCTTTGGCTAAGCATCCTCCAGTGACAACTTCCAGGGGTGGGATATGGGGCTGCTTCTAGCTTTGGTCTCACACAGAGCTGTATTTACGCTCTTAGAAGGTACTGTCACTGTCCTCTGATTCCATCCATAGGAACCCAATCATATCTATACAGACATATTGTACAATTTGATAAGACCACAAGCTTAGAGGAACAGAATAGACACTTAGTTTGCTGAGCTGGATTTGGAATGAAAAAACATCTTTTCAAACAGTCTCTGAAGTTAAGCCTCCTCCCTGAAGTTTATTGCGTGAGCCAAGAGAGAGAGCCCATTCTTTCTAACAATGCCCTTTCAGCTACTTTGATGCTATAAATAAAAAATGTTTGATAGCTATCCAAGCAAAGAAGGTGAAAACAGTAATTTCCAGCTTTTCTAAAGCACCCTGGCTGTATACATTTGACAAAAACCCAGATGAAGTCAGGTTGTTTTTTCCTACTTTTTAAGCCTATAAACTCCCTTTCACTTTTCTGAAGTCAGAAATAGTAAGTGCTGAAAAATTTATTGAAAATGTCTCCTCATTGATAAACTTGCAGAGCAACACTATGTTTTCAGTAGAGATAATGCATACTCCTTATAGTTATTGGAATTTATGGTTTGCCTAAATTTATTTTGTAGCTGCCAGAAGAGTGCCTGCCTGAGGACAATAACTAGGATTCTTTTCTTAGTGTTGCCAGTCACATGTTGCTAGTCTAAGATAAGGCTAGGGAAAAAAAATCTCGTGAGAGCATTTAGTCATTGATTTATAAAAGTATTTCTCCTTGGGAAATGATTTTGCAGCATCAGGGACAGCATTGAAAAGGGACTGACAAGGAGAGTTGCTGAAGCCATTAAACCAAACTGATTTTTGTGGTTGTTGGAACTGTTCCTTCTGTTAGGCTTTGGGAAAAGGAGTTATTTCAAATAGAAATGCATTTTCAATTTTGTTGAAGAACAAAATTCTGAAAATGGAAGTATTGGATGCCCTGCATTCAACCACTACAGTGCTGTAAAAGAGTTAAAAGTTCTGTGAGTATCACCTTCTTACCTTGTTGAGGGTGAGACTCTCTAGGAGATATAACTTCTAAAGACATGCAGTGATCCTTGGATCCATGTACCATCTCCCTGGCCAAGCATGGAGATAGTAATGTGTGGAAGATGAAGTTGTGTCCCAGGCTGCTGTTCAAAGGACTATCTCCACAGTGTTTGAAATGTCAACTTTGGAACGCAAAAATTGTTATCATTTTCTGTAGGAGAAAAAAAGCTTCCTATTTTCCAGGCAGCTCTATTTTAATAATTTTAAATCCTACCAGTTTCTTTCATATACTTAGTTTTATTAATAACATCAGTGACACTGATAATCTGAAAAATAAACCATACTGATATAACAGGCAATGCATGTGATTCTCTTGCTGACAGGCAAGTCTCCAGTTACTGTAGAATGAGGCTTTTCCTGCCAGATGAGTGCTGGCTGCTGCACTCAGTTTTGATGGGTCGGTGATGATAAATAACTTGTGCTGACTAGGATGGAGGCAATCACATTTGGTTTTCCTTGTTATTGAGTAAGAACTTAAACCTGAGTCTCTGGGAGTAAATTGCTGCGTATTTACTCTGATGCTAAGGTCTCTTTCTCAAAATCCCATGTCAGTAGCAGGAAATGCAGCCAACACACTGATTTGTAAACACATTTCTCATCTCAGATTATGTAGGCTCTCACCCTCTCTATAGAAAGTATACTGCACCGTGGAATGAGCACTAATATGGAAAAGTGTTACTGCATTCCAGAAATATCTAATCGTTGCTGATAAATGGTATTTGCCACTTGTATGTGTTATTATGACGGATTCCTCCTTAAAGCTGAGGACAGTCCAAGTCTATACAGGCTAAATACAAAGCCTTGAGTGTTCTGCCTCACATGTTTTGTACTGGATGTTAAAGATTTAAAGAGGATGTTCAGGCATCAAAGAGGAGAAGCAAAGTATAAACAAAAAGGGGTATTCTGCTCATGGGTGAGGAAGATTGGGTTGATTTAGCGAGCATTTTTAAGAGGTGTACATTTTAAAGTTAAGAAAAAGAGTAGTTTTCAAAAATATGGGTGAGAATTGGTCTTTCAACCACCTCACCAAGGTGCTCTTGGGAAAAGTCAGCCTCTCTCCCTTGACTGTAAAGGAAATGTGGGAAGATCAGCATTGACATGAAGTAATATGAGGTCCATTGTGTGCTCCTCCCTTCAGGCAACAACAGCTCCTTTTTCAGACTGAAAAGTTCCTTTTTCAGGCTGTTCACTTCAGTTACAATCTAACTGGCTTTTGAAAATGAAATTTAGATCGCCAAGTTATCCAGATGTCTGAGTTACTATTTTTTGTCTTCACCTTGGCCTGTTTTGTTCTGGGGACTCTTTGAAAGGTTGGAGGACTAATGGGATTAAAACAAGTCATCATATTAGGGAAGTGGAATCTCATTAAGAATCCCTCACTGTGAGTCTTGCTCTGAGCCAGTGCTTGTGTTGAATGAAGGAATGAGAAGGCCAAACAAGCACTATGCTGCATCACTGCAGTGATGGGGAAGGGCCTCCACAACCATGGCTTTGGGGGTCCCAACACACCATCAATTTGCTGCTGAGAAGCCAACATGTAAATAAATTCACAGCCTCAGGATAATTTGAATCATAATTTGATCTCAGCTCTGATCCTCTGGTACCAGCACTGGACTGGCTTGCCTGGTGCCTGTTACTGGAGCACTCAGCAGGAAACACATAGAGAAAGCAGTTAATTTGGATGTCTGTCTGCTGGTTGCTTCTGGGAAGGGAGGTTACCTCTTGTTCCGTCATGCACAGATTGCAGAAGTCTCAAGAGAAAAGGACTGGTTAGTGAGAGGATGGTCTTATTTCCCAAATTCAGATGAGGAGCTTGAACCTTTCAGTGATATTGTGGTTTACTCTGTCCTAGATATATAAAAGTGGCTCATGTAACTTGGGATGTTCCAGTGGGAAGTGTGTGTTCAAACCCTCACACAGATGAGGGATCTGAATATGTGTTTGCCACCTGCTGAATGAATAACAGCTCATGTGAGGATTATCTTGATCATGTCCAAAATTCCTTCTTTTGTCATACACAGGCATCTCAGTAAAGAGTAAAAATGTGTTATTTTTATTTTCAAACAGTTTCAAATTCGTACATGAGTAGGGTGGGGAAATACTTCTTCATTCCAATAGCAGAAATGGGAAGAAAATGTGATTTGGAGTAAGTTGATTTTGAGCTGGTTTTTTTTCCTTCAGTTTTCACTGCCAAAAGTATTATGAAGAAAAGTTTTTTCCCAGTCTTACATGGGACAAGTTTGTAAGGTTTCCTTCACTGCAATAGGCAGCAGAGGAGCCTCCTGCTGCAGCATTATCTTTGTGAGGTTAGTTTTGACAACAGCAACAAAAATTAATAATAATAATAAGTTATTCTGAACCTCATTTAAAGGCCCACATTAACCTGGCCCTCATAATGGAGAAATTATGTGGATGGAGAATTGCTCCAGAGCTCCTGTGCTAACCCAGGTGTGCCTGGGAGGCCTGTTCCTCAGGAGCAGTCTCAGCTTGTGATAACAAACAAGCCTCACAAAGGAAAGCTTAAAAAAAAAAATAATCACATCACTACCTGATAATAAATATAAAATCTTGTCGTTTTGGGGGTAAGCAGAGATAGTAAGCCTTTGGAGAATGTTCAAGAAAAGAATATCATCTCACAATCCAAATTATAGCAAGTGTTGTAACAAAAAGCAAGAATTGGACTGTTTCCATGATCAGCTCCAAGCACTGCCACAGGTCATGACAGGACTGATTGGTTAATCTACATGTCTAACATGACAGCATCCACAATTTTTATAAAATAACAAATTTTGTCAGCCTGTACATATTTTTCAACTGCTTTCTGAAATCCTGATAGCAGATCTGTTTTAGGTCTTCCCTCCGCCCCACTGACCCGGCCTACTCTGCTTATTCAGGAAATGATCTCTAAAGTTTGAACACTATTTACATTATCAAGATTTACTTATCTTTTCTTTTTTTCCATTGAAACACTAAGCAGCTCTTACATCAATGTAGGTGTGTTTGAGAATTATGAGAGCCTTCAATTCTCATACCAAACTACACCCACACAAGTCAATTCCAGTTCCAGTGACTAAAGGTCATGTGAATGGCAAAAAGGAACAGGTAAGAACCTAACTTTGCTATTAAGAGTAACTGAATTTGCAGTTATGGTTTATTAGTGAAAGAATTAATGCCACGAGCAGTAAATCCTTTCCCTGCCTTACTTTTGTTGGTGTTTGTTCCCACTATTCCTGTTACTCTTTTTAAAGACAATTCTAATGGAAAAAGAGAAGCATGGTGTCTGAGAACAAAGACTTGCCTTTAAACACAACAGGGAGAAAGAGACAGTGGTGGGCCAGCTCTTTGCCAAGGGATGGGTAGAATTCACTATCCAGCTAAAAGCAAATGTTGGAGTGCTGGGAATTGTCAGGTTCCCTGAGGCTGATGGCCTCCTGTTTGTGCATGATATCTTTCCCAGGAAGACATATTCATATTTTTTAGGTATAACTGAATTCTCACATTAATTTAGTGGTTCTAGTTCTTAGCACTACTCTTTGTCTTCTTTCAGCCAGATATTCCCCAGGGTAGTGGTATCTTTGATTTGTTCTTCTCATGTACCTGTTTTTAAGAGTGTTTAATTTGTGCTGCCCACCTGAGTGATTTGTTAATCTACAGATAGTGAAGACCCTACAGAGACCACCACATATGATAAGGGTGATCTCACAGAGAAGTTGCCACCCTTAGAGACTTTCACTGGTGATACAACCTCTGAAGTGATATGTGATTTCCCTGATTGCAGTCATGTGTGGCCCATTAGCCTTCAGTATTCCCCTCAACATTATCAGCTGTCAGGGTACAAAACTTTGGAAAGTCTTGTTGTAGTTGCTGGGAGCAACATCAAAATATCCTCCAGGGATTCAGGAGCAATCCCAATGTTTATAGGTACAATGTGTGGGCATCCCTCTGTAATAACACCCTCTCTTCTCCTTGGAATCATCTCTTGACAAGACAGGACGTTTCATTCAGACAGTGAAAGATATAAAATTTTGAGAAATTATCTTCAGGATGTCAACAGCCTTGCTTTCTTTGGTCTCTCTTTCTTCTGCTTTCAACAGTAGACTGAAGGGAAGGGTCAGTGGCATTGGGATGGTGTGTTCCTATTTCTGTATTTCCAGCAAAGCGGGGCTGGAACTCCCAGTCAGTGGTGCTCTGTTTCCCTTTAATTTACAGCTATCACACTACTATTTTCCTTTCTGGAATAAGGTAGGACTTGCTGTGAAGAGGACTATGTGTAATTATCTGGATAAAATCAAGTTATTCTGTAGCTCATCCTTGTTGTTTGTGACTACTACAAAGCTCAAAGGTCAGGTTTGCTGTTCTTTGTTTGTTTGTTGTTGTTATAGGGGTTTGGGTTTGAATTTTTTGTTTTCCTGTCACAAACTCACAGTAGATTAAGCTGCATGTTTGGAATAATTGTGAGCAGGTCAGTATCACCTAACCAGGTAGATTGAGTTTGTTTGGCAGGGTGTGTGGTTTTCTCAGTCCTTCCTTTCCAATTTGTGCTGTTGAGACATTTAAGTATATTGACACACTGAGTATATTTAATGCTGTTGCAGAAACCGGTGGGATTTTTGTTTAAATCCATTTTTGTCTCTACTAAATGCAAAAGGTTATCATGACATCCATAACTGGGAGGCTAACCATTCAGACTGGCAACACCAGGAAGAAACACAAAGGACGTCAGAGTAAACAGGGATGGCAGAGAGAAACTGGGAAAGAAGGACAGGAAATGGGAAAGAATTCTTCTGCCATAATTTAGCCTGGAGCATTTTTATAGTGCACGTTGCAGATAATGATGGCTTTAACAAAGAATCAAACCAAAAAGTAAGCAGCTGTAAGTGCAAGGTTATGTAAAGCCATATAATCTCACAGTGAGATTTGAAGTTGATGTTACATCTGAATTTGTAGCAGGGTTTATTTATTTGTTAGGATCCACCGGATGACTTTCACCCTTCAGTGAATTTTATCTTTCAGTAGAAAGAAACATTCAGATCCTGCTTGCAACCATTGTAATGTGTGTTTTCCGTGGATGACTGTCTTGTTGTACCTAAACAACATCTTCTTTGGAACACTTGAATGCAAAGCTCAGTCCCAGCTTCCAGCACAGTTCTCAGTCTCCTACCATGTTTATCTACACTTCCTTGGTGGTCTTGTCTGTGCTGGAGGTGTGGAAATCGATAGCTCCCCAGTGGCTGCCAAATCCACGGCCCTGATCCCAATTGCTGTCCTGCAGTTATAGATCTGTCCTAAGGCCCCAGTGCTCCAGTGACACGAAGGTGAAGTTTTTGTTTTGAGAGAAAATAAAATGTACTGAATTTTTGGTTGGTGCAGACATGCAACGCTGCCTTCAGTTGGCCAATCGGTAGCGTTAGTAAATAATAATAATATGATTATTATTAACACAATGTCTGGTAATACTTTCCCAGGGAAAAAACAATTATTTGCACTTCAGAATTAAGTGGGTTAAGATCTATAACTTCCCTTGTATAGGACATCAGGATGAGGGGTCACTCTGTGCCTTTCAGTACTCTGCCCTTCCTAGACCTGACTGGTCCTGTAGCTCCTGCTTTCAGATTACAGGTGATTCAGGATGTGTGTAGCGAAAGGAGCAGCAGGAACACCATAGATGGCAACCTTTTTATTCCAATGCCCTGGCAAATAATTGAGTGGCAGACAAACTGATACCAGTTGCACTTGAGGGTCTGAGTTCTCACTGTGGAAGGAGTTTTCTTTCAATGCTCACTAAGCTTCAAGATATTAAGTCCTCTGGGAAAATGGCCTGATGCTTTCCACCCATGCTCCAGAAAGTCCAGAAATGAGAAGGTGGCCTTCTTGGGACTCTTCAGATATCTCAAGAAATGCACTGGAGTCTAAGACTTCTTACTTCTTCTGATAGTCTTTAAACAGTGGGAAGAACCATAGCAAAATAATTAAGAGAGAAGGCATGGCTTCCTCCTCAGATGGAAGTAATATTCACTTTGAAATACTTGGTGGTGACTTTGATTTGTGTCTTTGATGGACCTGTGTCTGCCAGAAGCTTCTACCTTTGTGCGTCTCTAGAGAAATTGCTGGAACACAATTGGGGTCGGGAAGAGAGGGAAGTTCAGACGTGGACCAAGGGAAAGTGATAAATCTAAAATAAACCCCCTGATCCAGGCAGACTTCCATGTAAGCCAGCAGATTTAAATGCTGTTTGCTGGTATCATTTTTCAGAGCTTCAGCTAAATGCAAAACAAATCACAGATATGTTAGAATTTTACTGTGTGGGTCGGACTGTTGTTTTCAATGAGCAGTGGTAAAGCCCCTGCTGAGGTTTAGGCATGGTTAAATGTCCCATTTCTGCTGTTCACAGTAATTTAAAAAATAGCATGTTTGATATGCTTTCAAGTTATGTGAATGCTTCTGTTTTAAATAATGAAGGAGAAAATTGTTAACAATAGGTTAATTTTTTGTTAGTTGCTCAGATGGGATGTTTTAGCCCCTAAAATTGAGTGTGAGTGTAAATCACTGTCTCCACAGCACTGATAAGTTTGCTCTCAGATGGGTTTATGGAAAGGTTTGATTTTCTTTTTCTTTAATCTTATATTGGTTTACAATGGAGCCAGCACCAGCGTCTTCTGGTGAGCCAGGCAAGTATAGCTGTCTTGTAGCTCATCCCTCAGCAGCTGCGGTGTACTGGCACACAGCAGAGTAGCTTTGTGTCTCAGGTTTTTGAATTTCATTCAACTGGTCCCACTTTGCATATTTATTCATAGTAAAGCACCATTAGTTCAAGACTAATAATTGGAATGGCGTGAAGAAAACTGTATAAAGACAGGCAGTCCACTTAGCTCTCCTTAGACATGACTTGGGGGAAATGTGACTAATTCTTTAGGTCAGGAACTCTGTGAAGCCTCTGAATAACATACTAATATATGTTGTTATTTTGCTCCTCCTCTCATTTATCATAGCAAATTGAGAAATATTTCACTGAGATCAGTATAGTCCTTCTTGAATTATATTTTTGTAGCTTAATACCTATCCCACAAACTAGGTAGGAATCTGTTTACCTTTTTAAAAAATAACTAGAAGAAATTAACGTAAGTTAGTAAAGAGCAAATCAAATATCTTTATCAATGCCACAAAATTTAAGCTGGCAGTTTTATACCTGATATATTTTTATATCTAAATGAAAACTGAATATACGGCTATCACTGTATAATTATGTTTCATTTTACAAAAACCTCCATTCAAGCTGTTTTGAGTTGGTAGGAGCCTTTTGTCATCTTCAGAGATGAATCACTGCAAGAGCATTATCCTTCAAAGTTCCTTATTGAAACAATCTTATCTGTCTTCCTACCAAGCCCTTTGAGCTCTTTGGATGGAGAGCATGCTGTGACAGGAATCTTACAGAGAAAGGAAAAGATTCTGTTTTAGGGTTTTTTGTTTGTTAGTGTTTCTGGCACCTTGAAAGTATTGAACTGCCAGAAGCTGATTAAATGTTTGGATTAAGAGAGTCATGACTGAAATGTCCCAGCAAGGGCCAACACTGTAATACTATAAGCTAATTATTCCTAGTTCAGGAGGGACATTAAGACATGAATTTATTTTTACTAGTGTTTGCATCTGGATGTCCAATTGTTAGACCTTGGTTCATTCACCCTCTACCTGAATGACAGAAAACAACAGCAAAAGAAACCATCCCAGGAACCACTTTTGTTCCAGGGAGCTTCAGTAAGGGATACAAAGTACTTAAGGATGTAGCTCGTGTTCTCTGCCTGAAGCCCAGAAGCCTGGTGGTTTTATCATATACTGTAACAGCAGAGACCCAACTTGGAGCAACATGAAACCCATTGCAGGTTGGAAGATGAAAGAAAGGTTAGGAGAATCCCTGACTGATTGAGAAGCCTGTCATCAATAACTGATTTTGATGAAGTGGGACAATAAATGTGTTGGGAGAAGAAAAAAATAGATCAAAACTGAACCTATACTTCACTGAGGAGCAATTATAAAGCAAGGAAATACTGTGCTGGGCTTCTGGTGTTTTAATTATATGTGTAGATAGGAAGAAGTTACTTCTATTTCTACTTGCAAAATAAATATGAGACTCTTAATGCACTTTCTGAGTTGAAGTCAAGTAAGTGAAGAGGGCCAAGCTAGTAACAGTACAAGCAAATAGACCTCTATGGTGTCAATTAAGTTGTGGCTATTTATTTTAGAGCTGATCTTTTGCTAGTGTATTGTGGTCCATATATTGCATTATGGAACCGTTTGACTGTGGTTCAGATAAGTCCTCTGGAATATGTGGTGAAACTATTAATGCAAAATACAAACTCAAGTGTGGTTCAGTTGTATCCCAGGAAGGTTCCACACTGCAGTACTCAGTGAAATGCTAAACGAGTCTGTGTGAGAGCAGCCAAAGCTTTCTGTCACATCCTATGCTCTCTCAATGAAACTGTGGTTTATACTGTTGGAAAACACTTTTCTATGGTATGGCTTTACATCAGGTCAGTCTGTGAAATAAGTCACTTCAGCAAAAATAATTTTGTGTGAGTATGACCATATTTAGGGCTTCTGTCCTCATGGGAAAACTAAACTCAAAAATGACACCACTGAATGATTAGTGAAATACCAGCAGAGGTCTCAACCAAATCTGCAGTGATGTTTTAATTGTAGGGGAATGAACCTGTGGGTACCTTTCAGCAGTTTGTTGGGTTGAGAGATGAGTGAAGCAGAAGATTTCCCACCCAGACTCATTTAAAGCATATGGGATATTGGTATCCATATGGGGTGCTTCATGATTAATCACTGTCGAGATTTGTCTCTGTGGAAGATGTTTCATTTAGCCCAGGACTGAAAAACAAAGGATATGTTGCTGCCTCACTAATGAAAAACACAGACAGTCTGCTGTTCGTATGTGCCAATTGTTGCTGCAGTCTTAATAGAAATGCACTTAAAGATGAGAAAAATAATTACAGGCAACCATTCTGCAGAAAGCCTACAGGAATATGGGCTTTTCAGAGCGATGCCCTCAAGTGTATGAAAAGCCTCTACCAAACTTAATTCTGGTTAACAAGTTCTTCTTTGTGCTCGCCTTTGGTGAGTCCATCAGACCACAACACCTGAACCAAAAAACTGCCAAGGAAAAGGCAAAATTGTGGTCAAGGGGTGAGAAAGGTCAATGGAATTTTTAAAGTTCAGGTGGGTTTTTTGTGTTGTGGTGACAAGACTGGGCACAAATACAAAACCTGACCTGAATCCCAGGGAACCACATTTATTTATAAGGATGACATGACAGGTACAACCGTGCACATATTGGCAACCCAGTCAGTTTCTGGAAGTTTTTAAGTAACAGAAAAGTGTAAGCACTTCCACTGCAAAATATCTACAGAGAAAGGGCCACTTCTATAGGCGGAATAATATATTACCTGTCAGTAGATGGTACCTTGGAGTTGATCTGTTTTGTTCACCAGAGTCTCAAAGTGTATTTTATAATATTACTGATTAATATTCGGGCTGTTGCTCAACTGAGGTTCAGATCTTTACAGTATGAATAGATACTTTCATAGCCACAATTACCCCAGGAATTGTGCTGTTCCCTTTGTCCTGCAGTTTCAAGAGGTTCTTCTCACATTTTTGTCCCAAACAGGGTGGGCTGTGGCCCTAGAGTGTTGGAGAATTGCCACTGTGTCATTCTGCAAGCCCATAATTCCCATGTGTGCAGTGCTGGCCCCTCTACTGCAAGAGAAAGAAACACAACCAAAAACTGCAAAAGTCTCTGAAAAGGACAGAAAGAAAGGCCAAATGTCTGAGCAAAGAGACAATGAACTGTTTGGGATTCTTCAGTTCAGAAAATGAGTGAGCAAGGTGATTTGATAGAATATCTAAATCACTGGTGGAGAGGGCAGGTGGATACTGGTTGTCATCTCTTAGAGTACAAGTAAGAGCTGTTAAAGCTGGCTGGAATTGCATTCAAAACAAAGAAAAGTGACTTCTAGGAGCAGACTTCCTGCCAATAGTTGCTCTGGATACAAAAAGGGTCTATATGGCTTTAAGGGGAGAAAAGGCAAATACCTGGAAGGGACACCTTTGTTGAAGGCTGCTAAATGGCCACACCGAGCTTAGGAAATATTTGGGCTTAAAATAATTAGAGTTTGGGAAAGTGCTTGAAGCAAGTATCATGTATATTTGCCCCTGTTCTTAACTTAGACATGAGGTTTGCTTATGGCCACTGTTGGAGACAGGATATTGAACCAGATGACCATTCTGCAGCTCCTATAGAACTAAATGCTAGAACTGAGGGCTTGCCAAGGTATTTTAACCCTCAGTATCTGAGACATTGATGGGATTTATTCTCATTTGGTCTGTCTTCCAGGTCCCAAATTCAGTGCTGATATTTCCGGACATTGCTCAGGTCATCTTGGTAGTGGTAGCTGGATAATTAATACAGTGCATTTTAGCTTGATAAGACCAGGACTTTTGAAACAAAAATTCAGAGGGCTTCGGTCTTTTTCCACCTTGAGAGTATTTCTGTGAAAATGACTGCACCTTGCTTTGTTTCCGCCAGTTAATTCTATGGTAGCATATTCCCAAATATGCTCAAAAGAACTGTGAACTTGCTGTACTGGCTATTATCCTTACATTGCTTTTATACTCATCCCTAAACATCTCTCTTAAACTGTCTTTATCTGAACGTATAAGCCTCAGTTTCCAGCCTAGATTTCATTTAGTTGTTTTATCACAAACACTAATGACCAGTTTTTGTTGTTAGTTTTTCTGGGATATTTCAGCCTTCCACAAAGGCCAGAGAACATTGGAAACCTTCCTGGCAAACTTTTGATCCATGATATGTGTGATAGAAGAACAGTGCAAGTCTCTCATCTTTGTCTTTGGCAGGATGCAAGACAAGTACATAAAATACTTCCTTATTGTAATGCTTAGTAGTAAGTGTTGCTATTAAGTCATCAGCTAATTTCTGATTCTGTGAAAGAAGCATGTTTTGGGCAGAAATTTTCCAGGCCTAGGTTTGTTACAAAGTAAATTGTTTGCTGAATAAAAAGCTTTTAAGCAGATAGACAGCTGAAAGGCCTGAAACTCAACAGTTGCAGTTTGCATGGAAATTGTCTTTATTGTGGAGTTGTCTATAGGTTTTTGTGCGGGCCTTCATTTTCGGTTGTCTCCTTTGCTCTGCCGCAGCCATCTTGTTTAGTCTTTGCCATTAGAAAACAATCAGAAAACCAGTGTTGCCAAGTACAAATGTGCCTCCATTTTAAAGTTCAGCTGTTTTGGTTTTTCCCCTTATATGATGAATTTTACAGAGAGGCTGCTGCATGATACCTTTCAAATACGGCCAGCTCTGCCAAATCTAACGAAAGGGGCATTTTGGCCAGACGTTATTGTTGCTGCCATTATGAGTTCTACCACTGCCAGACTTTCTGGGCTAAAATAACAGTTTTCTGCCTTCATGTATAAGGGACTGACTGGCACAAAAGAGAAACCTTGCATTTGTCTAGGTGTACAGTAGAAAGAAGCAGGTGCACATACAACAATGCAGAGACACAGTAGAAGAGATGAGGTATCTCTAGCATTTCCAATATTGTCTAAAAAGCCCTCCAAGTAGAGCTGCAATAGAACTGAAAACTAGATTGTGTTAAAAGGTAGAAGAGATTTAGCAGAGCATCAGAGAACAAAAAGGAGAAGCCAACTCAGTGTAAGAAGCTACAGGAAGGTGGAGATGAGCACTGAGGTGGACAGACCTGATCAAGAAGGTATCAGTGTGAGGTTGAAGGCCGAATATTTGGCAGGTGAAAATGAGTAACATCTTTAGGTATTCTAATTCCCTATTAAGACATGGTGCTGGAGCTTAGTTGAACATGCTTAGTTGAAATAACACCTGTCTTAAGCCAACCTATAAAACAGGCTTCTGGAAGGGCTTCTGAAGTTGATTAACTTTGTTTTCCCACCTAGTTTGCTTTTCATTCCTGTTCTGGTTTCACTCAGGGCTGGAAATGACCATTGTCAGGAAGGCTAGTTTTGTGGAGCAGGAGGAAATGCAAGACCCTGCCAATGGAAACCTTTGTCTGGTGAGGTTTTGTTGAAGTTGTGTTCATACAAATTCAACCAATGAGCCAAATAAGTAAAATTCCTCATTCATTTAGTGGTACGCCAGTGAAGCTTTATGTGACATGACAACCTGAGAATGATACAGAGCAAGATTGCAATCAAACTGCATTGTCATGAGCTGCTGGAAGGCAAGCATTCCTCCCAACATTTGTATCCCCGGTCTGTCAGCAAACTGTAGCTTTTAGTTGGCAAGGTAGACCAAAACATGGCAGATCGTGTTTTTAACGGTGTGTGTGTTTTTTGGGGGAGCTTCATTCTCTTTTCCTACCTTTTCTCTGCAACTGGTTTCAGGGAGCCAATATTTCTTAAGCTGGCAAGACATGCTTTTTCTTTATTGCCAAACTGGTGAAATGACTTCCAAGAGCAAAGGTATGGGGGATTATGTTGGTTTTCAGAGCTTCCGCTAATATTATTTTTTCCCTCTCTACACATCCTTTGCAGTCGACAAACAAAACAATTGGATTCAAAAGAAAATGTGCTCAGAAGTCAGAGCTTTTCTTGCAGCATTTATAAGTGAAAGTGTAATCCAGCTGTTGGCAAATCATAACCTCATTGTTTTGGCAATGCTGTTTCATGTACTCTTTTTTTTCTCTTATACTGACTTGTTTGCTCAGGTATTGGAATTCAAAGTTTTTCCTTCTTTTTAGAAATTCACACCCTTTCTGGCAAGGTTTGAACTGGTTTTATTGCTTACAATTATACCTACAGGTAAAATAAATACTTTCCCACGGATGCGCTGGAATCCGGTATGGTTATAAGCTGATGTAGCTGGAAGAGCTGAGTTGTACAACGAGTATTTCTGCTGTTCTGTCTTTTCCTTCTGTTCGTCCTTAAAGACACAGGGCTTGAATCTGCCCTTGCTCTTGAGTAATCAAAGCAGTTCTTTATAAAGGTTGCAGGGGCTCCTCCATGCAAAGCTGGTGTGGATGAGAAAAGATCAGAATGACTTCTAGAAAAAAATACCTCTAAGGGAAACCTCATGTGGCTTTGCACCACAAACATTGCCATGGCCTTTAGTGCATAACTGAGCACTGTGTACACAAAAATGGCATTGAAAGAACTTTTTGATGTCACAAAGAAAAGCATGGAAAAGTTAGGAAATGCCCTAATTAAAGTTGCCTGTGTAATTCATTATGATTAATTTTTTAATTATCTGATCACATACTATTTTTTCCGCAGACCTCTCTCTACCTCTGTGCACAGGATGTTCAGAGCCCTCTTAATGAGCAGCTATTCAGTACTTTGTTTTATCTTCATTGTTCCATGTGTGGCCCAAGGCCTTATTTACTGCGTGCTATTAAATCCTGTTTTGAGGGCTAAATCCATAAAAAGGCTTTGGCCTGGTGACCTTGTGTGCTGAAGTATCTAACTTTGCAGCCCCCTGCTGCCTAGTGTTGAGAGGTAGAGTTTATGACCCAGGTGTGCTGTTGCAGCTGTAACACCATCAGGACTGGGCCAGTTCTCCAGCCTGGTGTGTTGTGTGGACGTGCCATCCCCAGCCATCCCCAGCCATCCCTAGCTCAGGTACCTCAGTAAGCACATGCCCTTCTGTGGTTCCAGCCTACAGTTACACAGAATTCCCATAAGCATCTCCTTTCATTACACAGTTAAACAGGAGTCTAGGATTTGTGACTCATGCATCCTGTTTTCAGCAATGCCACTTAAGCGCTGAAAAGCCTTGGAAAAGTATTTCACCAGTTGTGACCCAATTTTCCTCCCTTTAGAAAGGGAATAATGACATGGGCCAAATCATGTCAGAGGTGTTCATTGGCTCCAGTGTTTACAAGTCCTTTGGAGTCTTAGTTATGGGAAAGACAATGTATTGCTTCTTCATCCAAAACTGAAGGTCAAAGTTCTGGAAATATCCCCTTGTCTCACTGCCTCAATTAAGTTTACAGTAGAACTCCTGGTTATGCATATTTTTAAACAAGAAAATGGACTACTTCTGAGGTTCTTTAAACTGGGATCTTACAGATCACCCCAGAAGTCCCACCAACACATCCTAGAGAAGAAGTGAGGGATTTGTGGAGAGATAGTGAAGGATGCAGTTTTCTTGTCAATCCAAACTGACAGAATTGTGTCTGTAGTCTAACACAATGAGCCAGGGATGATTCTTTGGCCTGATGATCAAAGAACAAGGCATGACTCAGCCCTATGGCTGAGCTCATCCTCCTCCCCTCCCAAAAAGCCAAGATACCTTAGCCTTGCTGCCTGGTGGAAACAAATGACCTTTGCTCTCTCTCTCAGACCAGTCTTAAGCAAATCTGAGAGAACAGTAGCTGGCAAGAGCCAAACTCACATTTGTGGGCAGACTGACAATGGTGTGGGCATCACTGTCTGGGCTTGTGCCTGTGCTCTGTTCCTGTTTAGTTTATGAGACAGACAGAGCCTGTGCAAATTCTTGCCCCGAGAGTTTGTCACAGGGAATGTGGGCAAACCTTTATGATCCGATATGTTTCATTGTTCTGACTCTGTCTAGTTTAGAAAGTCTTGACTACATATATCTAAACCACTTGGGATCAGGGCTAACTAGAAATCCTGTGATATAATGACAGCAAACCCAGTACTCTTTGCTAGAGTTATGTTCCAATTCTAATGTTTCAATCAGCAGAAATTTTGCAACATAAGAATATAATTTTTTAAGAGTAAATAATTCTCTTTCCAGAATACTGCTGGGGTATATATTTCAAAGAGGGAGGAAGGGTCAAGAAGCAGCTCCTTGAACCTGAATCTCCTGCAGTTTAGGATGACAAGCCAACCTTGGAATTGCTTGCTACGTGTTTGTTTTTCTGTTATTGTTTGGAGGTAGATGTGACAGAGATGGTTATTTTCTATTTCTGTGGAAAAAAACCATTAAGAGATTACTGGAGGTTTTCCTTAATGGAGTTTTGATGATGTTTTCAAGGGCAGAGAAACAATTTGCTGCTTATTTCTAGCCCAAGGCCCTGCCAGTGTGGTTTTTTGTTCATTTGCAGCCAAAAGCTGCATTGATTTTCTGCATTGATTTTCTTTAGTTTATATTTAATCCAAATTCAAAAGTGTGTAAATGATACTTGAATTGTTCCTTCTGCCTTAACATATTGGAAATGTTCATCACATTGACTGAGAATAAGCTTCCAAGCATGTGCATTCACACAGCAAGTCAAACAGACCACAGTTAATACGTGTAGCAAGAACAGAGCCACGAGAAGCAGGCTTGCTTGTCCAAAATGAGCATACATTTCTGGAAACAAGTATTTCCTTTGCCACTAAGGGCCCTGATTGTTCTTTAACTTAACCTTTGGTGGGCCAACACATGGGAAACAAGCTTTGTAGTGTGGAAATGACCTATATAACTCTTCAAACGCAGCTTGGAAGTCTTGCATATTGTATAATTGATCTCTACAATAGGATAGATTTTTATTTTTTTTAAATCTAGCTAAGAAACAAAAACTCTCAGAAAATTTATACTATTTTACAGAAAACGGGACCCAGACCTGAATTAAGTTATGTTCAAGTTGTGCCATTTCTCTCTGAATTCCTCAGTTCTTTCCTCTGACACCTTCCTTCAGCCTCATCAGGAACTGGATTTCAGTGTTTTCAGTCCTGACCATGCTCCTGTTGTGCTCACAGCTTGGTGAGTCTGACTTGGGGACCTAAGACCAGTGCTCAGATACTTTCCTGATTCCTGTTCAAGCCACTCTGAAGCTCTTTGATTTCTATAAATGTGGTGATTCGGCCTGACTGGATCCTTGTTGGAGGCTAGGACACAACTTGGGTTAACTTCACAATCAGCCCTGTTGGCAGGACAGACTTTCTTGTGAGATTTATGGTGCTTCCTGCTTCGTGCTGGGCTGTGAATAGAACAAGAATAGCCTTTCTCAAAGTGTCTTGGCACTGCTCCTTCTAGAGGGAACCCAGGACAAACAGCATACAATGAAAAATACCAAACTTTCATTAACATCTTTAAAAAACCCAAGTGCCTCTGCTTGCTGTTGGTTATGGTGGGCTTTCCTTGGGTTGTGACATGCTTCAGCCATGTCAGTTCACTCACCGTTAGCTTTTAGGAAAGTAGGAATAGTGAATGCATGAAGTTATGGCTCTGCGGACCAAATATAATTCGAGTTGACTTGAAAAGGCGATGTTTTGGCACATCAAGCTCTTAATGTTAACAACTATTTTGCCTTCCTTACTATTTCATTTACACTGTCACTCTTTGCATCTTTTTATTATTAAGTTAAAACCCCTAAAACAGGCAGCCCAGAGACAGATTAATGGCAATGAGCATTAAAGGGACCTGCTGAAGACTAAAAAGGGAGAGATAAAGGAGCAGAAAATCAAGGACTTCTAAAATCTTCTGCCAGGTCTGAAAAATGGGACACAAAATCCATTGAAAGAAATAAGTCTCTTTATTACTAACTTCATTAACCTTCACATAAAACTCTGAATACCTGCATGGCTTTTCTTCTGTGAAACTTAACTGTCATGTTTTTTAATATAGACAACAAAGATTTTAAAACTTGAACTGGAAACTGGGATGATATATTATTATAGAGTTGCAAATAGTAAGACATTAAAAATACAATTATCTTAGCTAATCTGAATTTGTTTTAAAATTGCGTGTGCCGCCCTCATATGCACATTAGTTAAAAAAGCAGTACCTAAACAGGTTAATCAAAATTACCTAAGTTCTAAAGTACTCAAGTCTAAAACCTGCTGACATTAAAAATATCCTCTTCACCTGATGGAGAAGCCAATATAAACAAGCAGACATTGTCGATTAATAGATGCTGATGTTCAAAAATAGCGTTTAAAGTTACAAACCTGAGCCCTGCATTTTTGTTCATAGGTCACATCCTTTCTTTCCTGATAGTTTGCTAAATATATAGATTTAAAAAAAAAAAATTTCTGAAGTTTCTGTGACTCAGGCAGATCTCCAGCTCATTTTAATATTCTCCAAATGATATCCCTCCTCATTCTGCTAAGACCCTTATGGCTGTAGGTCCCTGATTAATGAACTGGGCTCCTTTACTCACCCTAGATACTCACCAGCTAATATCAAAATATGTAAATTTGTTGAAAATTCTGGGACTAATATTTGCTCTGTGTTGCATTTGTAAGTGAGTGACAAATGGACACTCTAGAGAAGCAGTTATAAATGGGCTACTTTGTGCTTGTTATTAAAAATAGATAAATTTGTTTCATTAGTTTTTAATTTAACGCACTATAATTGTGGTAAGAAGGTTCTGATTAAGAGGAATTCTAGTTACATGCTCATAAACCCCCATATTTTTGTATTAAAGTAGCAGGAGTAGCATCAAAGAGTGTTACAGCTATTTGTATGTAAGAATAACATTCAGCTCTGCTTTGTGACTGCTAATGGATTTCTTCTCTGAGATGCCTCAGAGGAATTTATTTTCCTTGCTTTAGTGAGTTGAGAAAAGACTCGGAAAGGCTGGGGAAATCTGTTTGTCTTTTCTCTTACTGAGATACACATCAGTGAGATCAGCCCCCAAGCCAGCGGAGTTTAAGGCAGGTTTAAGCTGTTGTTCCTGAGACAGGAGGTTTCACAGACAGTTACACAGCTGCTCTGGAGGGTCTTCAGCATCCCTTGGTACAAAGCAGGGTGAAGAGTGTTTACAGCAGCTGTGTGGCAGCCGGAGAAACCCTGAGCAAGGCTCTGGGTATAAAGCCGGGGTATCCAGACTGTGATACACATAGCACGGGTGGTACACAAACCGCTTCCAGATGGGAGATGAAGGCAGCTTCTCTGGTCCTGTGTGAAGCTGCTTATGGAGCTGCAGGGTATGTATTTCCACACAGTTACTGGAAGTCATCTGTGCCTTTCCACAGACACCCCGTGGCACAAATCAGCTCCTGCCTGCACCTTGAACTCCACTAACTGGCAGGGCAGAGATGCCAACCCAAGCTGTGAGTAGGTGTCTATACAAGCTGTGACCACCTATAGCTGGTGAGATGGGGCTGTGGAGGGGACTAGATGCCATAGATGGGATGGGCTGGAGATGAAGGTTCCTCTTGTGTGGGCATGACACAGTCACAAAACTGGGCACTGCAGTTACCTGTGCTAATACCTGTGCCTACTGATGCCAGACTCAGACTGAGGTAGAAACTCCTCAGCAGACTAGGTTAATAAGCCCTTAGCACAGAGGACTAATCTAACCAGTAAATAATGTGCTAGAGCACCAGTGCATTATAGCCACAGGGCACTGAGTATGGGATCTGACCTGAGTGTACTCTCAGGTGCAGATAAATTGCATGTCTGAAAGAGCTACGATACTGCCTTGGCCTCTTGTAGTCCTTTTGCTGAATGTACCAGAATAAACTAATTGAGACAGAGAATAAGACAGACCTGAGGCTTTAAGCTTTAACACTGTCAGCTGGCTGTGCGCTCCTGTGTCAGTAAGGACACTTCACTGACTGCTATGAGGAGGTGTTCAACAGTGCCTGAGTTAAGAGCTGGAGAGACACAGTGTGGCCATGTTAGTATAGGGCAAAGACTGAATGCATTAACCAGGCTGAGAAGCCTTTGGCAGTGACACCTTCACTTTGTGGTCTGCAGGGGCAGGATGGATTTTTTTTTTTTTTCTTTCAGTTGTCATTGATGCAACCAGCACCTGGTTATCCCTGCAGTACTCACCTCAGCCAGGGCTCTTCCCAGGGTTTCCTGCTGATCCCTGTGCTTCCTCTCTGCTAATCCATGTGGTTCTCCTTTTCTTCTTGTGAGGAAAGTTTTGTTTGTCAGCTCGTTTTTAAGTACTTTCCAATGCCAGCACAATGTACTTCAATTGAGAAGAGATTACTTAAGACAGATTTCTGAGTACACCTTTGTGTATCTTTCAGTGACATTGCACAGGCTATTTACTTTCCCCCCATTGTTTTCACTGTCCATGATTCCGTATCCATCTTCTGATCCTGTACTAATTTAATGATAATTAATTATTGCAGTGGTGCTATTCTTTCAGCAGTGAAGTTTTAACCTTTGGGAACCGCAGATGTTCAGGTATTTCAATGATGATGTTTTTCAGCAGTGATCTCAGTAGGAGGTGATCTATTACTTTTACATTTGTCTTGTAGTGATGTAGTGGCTATGGCTGGCATGGGACAATCAAGGTATGCATGATAAAATGCAGAATGTAACTAAGGAGTTACATTTTGCTCTCAACAAGTGTTACTTTGCCAGAAATATCTCTGGACCTTTGGTGATTGTCAGAGTCATTGTTTTACATCTTGTTGGTACATTGCACCTCACTGACACTGATCTCTCACACCGCTGGCTTTTGGCCATGTCTGTGAAACCTTACTGCTAATAATTATAATAAGCAGACTTTTTTTTTTCTAGAAAACCTCCAACACAAAAATGAGCCAGTTTGTGTATTTTCACACCTGTTGATTCTCAATTTTTACGAAATCTCACCACTTTTTTCTTTTGTCTACACTCCTGTTAGTCTTCCATCAAAGCTTTAGGCCTAAATGAAGAACCTCTTCTATTGTACTGCTTCTTAGCTGAGAGCTCTTCTCATTCCATATTTTCTGCTGTAGTATCAGAGAGTAGTGAGTAAAGCAACATGACTAACATCTGTCATGTGTGGTTAGTTCTCTCTCATGCTGCCTCTGGGGAGTCTTTCCACTGGGTTCAATGGGCTTTAGATCAGGCTCTAAATCAGGCTGTACACTTTGGGTTGAGTGTGGTTTCGGTTTTTGCTGTGTTTTGGTCTTTTTCTTAATTTTTTTCTAACTTTGCCAATAGTCAGCAACTAGTAAAGACAACTAAAAGAGGGGGAAAAAAAGAAGGAATTTATTGTTAGGATTGAGACTTAGATGGGATGTTTTTTTAATGACTTATTGCAATTGCAGCAGTTTATTGCTCATGTGCTGGTACTGCCCATTCCCTGCTTTTCTGTCTGCCTCAGACAGAGGACAAAGCAGACTTGTACTTCTGTGTGCTGGAATCTCTTCCCCACGGGAAGAAGAATAGTAATCATATATTTTTCATAATGGAAGAGAGAATGTGGTTGTTAATTTCTATTAGTTCAACTGTGCCTTTCCACTGGCACACTGGTTGGGCGCATCTTCCTTAAATGACGTCTTTACATATCTAATTTTTTTCTTTTACATTCTTTTTAGCTTCCTTTATGAGCATTACCTCTATGTGCATTTTTTTCAACAACATTCACTGGAACAGAAGAAATAGGTTACAGGAGATCCTTTGAAATGCTCATTGGGGTGAATGCAGGGACAATGCTGCTGTTTGTCTCACTCGCATATATTGCAGCAGAGAAACTTGCCCTTTTTTAAAATGAAAAGCCACCTAAGCTTTTCTAGGGGTGAAAAATTGGTCCCCATACACAGACTTGTCATAATAGTTTACTTCTGCAACTGAACAGGAAAAAAAAAGCTTTGGTTATCTCTTTATTACTTCTCATATTAGTCATCTAGTGGGATTGTGTATGTGTGTGTGTGCTTATGTATGTCTCTCTCTCCATATACAGATATTAGTAATTTTGTAGGCTGGTTTTCAATGTCTTCTGGAGCACCCACAGCTAGAGAAGTGCTTGTTAGAAGGAATGCAGATGTCTAGAACTCTTCCAGAGTCATTAACTCAGTTACCTTGGGATGTGACCCCAAAACCCCACAGAAACCAGCGGTGTTCTTTCCAGTGACTTTACTACCACTGAGAGAGTTCTCACTTTGATACTGAAGTGCTCCTCCTAATCTCTCTGTTTTGTACTGGAGTTAGAACTGTTTTGCTGCCTTCCACAGGCCTTGGGATCACTGTAAAACTGCTCTTTTCTGAGTGTCGACTTTGCACACTGAACAGGGTGTTGTGGGCTCTGAACTGCTTCCCACAGAGAACTGTTGCATGGTTTGGAGCACCATCAACTTGAGCTGGCTGTCACTTTAAAAACAACTGACATTTTTGTTAAAGAATGAAAGCAATGCTTGCCACAGTTTCTGACTTGTTCGCAGTTTATGCAAAGTAGCCCCAAAGACAGCTGTAAACTCCCAAGCTGTCAGGGAAGCCTTAAAATATGGAAAAACATACATATTTTTTCCATGTTGTTGTGAACATTGTGAGAATCATGGCCTCGTTGTTCATCTTTGCAATACAGCTCATTGAATTTTAAAGTGTATAATTTCACATAATAACATGTTTCATCCCAGAAAGCTTTTACCCACGGATAATAACTTCCATACACCGAGGCTACAGAAATTCCATGTTCTCTCCCAGCCTACACATTTGTAGGTGTCTGAAGCATAGCTTAGTAAAACTGGCAATTGCATAACATGTGGTGTTTGGCCCTGTTGAAAGAGTGATCAATTTTCCCAGTCAGTAGTGGTTATTTGTGTAAATGTCCAAGGGTGAACTCTGTTTTTCACAGAACAGGAAATTTGTCCAAAAGAGATCTTCATTTCGTTGTTGTAAAGAGCTCCAAGTCAGCAGGTACACAGGAGAGAAGGAAAATATGCAGCTGAAAATCTGGCTGGCAGTAGGAGTAAGATTGAACTATTTCACACTCAGATAGGGACAAACATAGCAGATTTTGTGTAAGGCTTCTCTCTCCATAGAGACACCTCCGTTCCCTGTCCCATTCTTTGGACAATCACTGCTTAGTTGTGGGTTATGAATGATAAATGTGGGTTATGAAAAATAAAAGCTTGATCCTGCCCTCAGCTGGGTGAATGTGCCAAAAACAGGACTATCCTGGCTGAGGGGAGACAGAGAGCCCTCGAGAGGTCACTCAAAAAGCTGGATCAATGAAAACAGCCCCGAGGTGAGGTCAGCTGGGCAGGGTTTGAGCAGCTTCATCTGACTCTCCCCCTTTACCTGTGCTCACTGTGGGTGTGGAAGTCAGTGACCCACGTCGTTTGCAGCTCTGTGTAGACCTGTAGCGCAATTCTGTTTGGAAATGCCTCTTCCATTAGTGACATCATGTTGGCAGGGAGGAATGTTAATTCCAGTGCAACACCTGGGCAGCTTCTGGTACTGAGCTGACTGTACAGAGAGTTTCACTATTGCATGTGGTATGTTATTAACAGACCTGCTCCTGTTGGGACACTTTGGCCTATGGAATCAATCTTCCCACTCTGTAGCTCCCGAAATTACATTTTCAATTTATCTGGAATAATTGATAAATCAAATATACAGCAACTTAACTTGTAAGCAAAGTTTCCTTTCTGTAAGTAGCCTGGCTCAAAGGCTTGAGTGTTTTTGGGAAGTGCCTCTGTATATAGTCGATACATCCAATTTGTGACACTGTTGACTCTCAAGGAGATGTACCTGGAATCTTCTGGGGAGGTTTTATTTTGCATTAGTTTCTTTTGGGAGGGGTGGCCTAGTCCAGCAGTCAGAGATGCAAAGTCAGGATTCCTAGTCTTATCCCTAGTGCTGCTGGGACCTTGGAGTTTTGTCTCCTGTCTCTTCCTCTCAGTACTGCTATTTTTGATTTGGGAAGTTGCAGTCTGTACTTCTAGGACTGATCATTTAGAGTTCAGGTCAGGGTTCAGCTGTTAATGTTGTTTGAGTGTTTGGCAGATATGAAATCCCATATTCTCAGATGCATAGATTATAAAGCCAAGAGGGACCGCTGCTCATCAAGGCTGACCTATTTATTGGAGGTGGCCCCAAATCTAGATATTGGATCAAACATACTCAAACCCTGGGGAAACTAAGTTAGGAATTCAGGTCTGGGTGTGAGCCTCATGTCTCATGCCCATGTCTGTAAACACCAGACAGGAATACAAATAATTTTGTATATAGGGAAAGTTTGGATACAGAACTGAGCCTTGTTCCACACTGTCCCAAGTGCTATATACATGTTTCCTGTAGCTCCATTATAGAACTCCAGAAATTAAATTATTTTAGCAAAGCTCACACTTTTGCACACAATATTGCCCTCAGCAAGGTTATGGTAGCAAGCTGACAGAGAATTTTGTCCTCAGGATGCTCGTAAAAACCTGGAAAAGCACCATTACCTTTTGTGTTAGAGATTAGGATCTGGTTTACTGTCTCTCTCTCCTGCTGCCTTTTTGTATCTCCTGATTTTAGTAAACAAGAAGGGAAGGAGAGAAAAGGAAGGAACTCATCATAGACTTTGAATGATGCAAACAGTTTAATTAGGAAATAATGCTAGATACCGTTTCCCTTCCTTTGCTGTTTTTCAGGCAGGATGCATCCTTAGGAAACAATAATAGAACTGGGGATTACAAAGCCTTTGTAGGCATTGCAGCCAAGTGGCCACACAGGAAAGTGATATACGGGCAGGCGCTTGTGTAACGTGAGCGGAAGTTATTCAACATTCCTTGAGGAAACATAGCCCTGGCGCTTAGGATCAAGACAAATATTCCTGTCAAGCTGAAAGGGAAGATAATGCTGGTTGCCATTTTGCATTGTCTGTCTTTGTGGAGTTTGCTGATTTTGTTCGCTTGGGCCTGGCTTCAAAATAATAGCACAGACTAAAAATAACCACACGTTTGGGCCTTAAAATGTCCCTGTGACACAAGGTCAAACAATAATGGGCATTTCCTACTCTTTAACCTTTGCAGCAGGCAGAAGGAAAAGTGTTCAAAAGGGGCATTGCTGTAGAGGTCAACCTGAAACATTTGACCCTGAACTGGTTTAGTTCTTAAATTGTATATCCAGGAGAAGCCCGAGAGACACCAGTTTTCAGTCTGTATGTTGAATTTCTCCCTGTGCTATTTATAATTGTCATGGTGTTTCACTGGTAATAGCAGCATTTGCAAATGCATGTGCAATTAAACCCTCTCTAACTGAGCTCTGTGACCCAGGTCCTGAAAAACAGAGCCCACAATGCAGAAAACCCTCATCAGTCTGAGGAGGTTTGGTGTGTAAATTGCTGATATCCAGGGATCACGCCTGGCAGTCAGAATGCCTGTGGTCTGGTCCATCTCCCTGCTGGGTGAAGGTTAGAAAGGCTGACTGCACTTATGAACCTCAGTTTCTACTAAGCTCTACTGAAATTATGGGAAATCTCTCCTAAAAAGCACACTTAAAAGTTCTCACAATTTTACATTGGGTTTCTATGGAAATGAAAGGCCTTGAATAATAATTCTGTTCTTTTCTTTTGGGGTCACATGCCATATATATTTTTCATACACTGATCCCTTATCAGAAATTAATTGCAAAAGAATGCTGTTATATTCTCATCAGTACATTCAGTGTTCAGTATCTCTTGCATTTTCAACTGTGATTCCTGTCCTTCCTCAATAAAATACTTCTGTTTTCCTGCTTTCGATTGTGGAAAAAGTGAATTTAAGGATGATAGTAAACAATACACCTATTCTACTGTGGGGGGTTTTTCCCTCTCTATACACAGATCTTTAAAAATGAAAACTATTAACTGCCCATGTTCTCTCTTTAGTCTTTGAGTACTGAATATTTCAGTTCCCTCAGCAGTATGTACAAGTCTAACTCTCCAGTCTGCCCACAGCTGCTGTCTTTGAGCCCTTCAGAGGCTCTGCCTTCAACCTAGTCTTTTACTTGGGGGCCCTGTATGACTTAGAGGTACTCTTCCCTCTTGGCTTATAATAAAAGTGATTCTTCCCACTCACTATCTTTTGTATTTTCATACTGCTTCATCTGGAATGCAAATATCTACCAGGAGCCCAAATCTTCCTTTGAATTTCCTGGTATCGCACAAAGGGTGGCCAGAGTTGCTTTTGAGTGGATAACAGGGTTTTTGACTAATGGACATTTTTCACAGGGAATGCTGTGAAATCTGCACAGCTTCATCTTTTGCTTGAAAGCTAAGAAACCAAAGAATGAATTTTTCTCTGGGCCAAAATGACAGGAAAAACCCAAACAAACCAACAAACAAATCCTTGAGGCTTGGAGGGTTTGTTTCTTGTCCAAACCGACATTTCTTCTCTTTGCTTTCATGAATGGTTTTTTTTGGTTCACATTTCTACTTTGATTTTACCTCCTTAGGACATTTTTTTCTAGCACTTCATGGAGGCAGTTCATGCTGAGAGGGAATCATTGGCCACTGCTGCCTTTCTGCTTCACAACAGTGTGAAGAGGGGGCTCCTGTAGGTGCAAACTCTTCTGTTCCTGACTCTATATGGGGCACTATCATCTTGTTTTGCTCAAGACTCCAAAGTTAGCTCTGTACAGGGCTCCCAGAGATTAAATAAATTCAAAATGACATGCCCTGCATCCTGAGGGGTCATACCATTATGCATACCACTTTGCGCAGAACATTCATTTATGATGAGAGCTTTTATTGATGCCATCATTAGGATCTAAAGAGAGAAGGAAGATTGATTTGCTTTGACAGAACATCAAATTTTTTTCTGTTCGGGTATAAACACAATTTGTTGCCCATGCAGAGAACTGTAGAAAATTTGAAAATTAAATTATATGAAAAAGACTTGTTTAAAAAACAGGGGGGAAAATTGCTTGGAACAAGAACTACTCAAGTTAGAGGTAAGTTTGTAGTTAGAAGCACCAATAATGAATGAAACCCCTGCTTTGGTTTCTCACTCATCTGGAAAAATAGTTCTGATACAATTCAAAAAAACAAATTTGAATTTGTTTCAGACTGTTGTCATCTAATTAAAAATACAGGCTCCTTAGGGCAGCTACTCATGGTCCCGTAAGTTCTTCAGGTACTTCTAAATTTCTCTTTGTATCGTGACTGGATGAGGATTTTAATATTTATGTTGTGATAGTAGTTTTTTCTATCCTATCTGTTAGCCTATACTTTCAGTAGCTTGAATAATTTGGTTCTCTTCCCAAGCTGTACATCAGAGTCAGGTTGTTTTCTGCATCAGAACTTTTCTGTATCATTTTCAAGCAAAATGAAGTTGTATGAGGTGAAGCAAGGAGAATGCTTATCTGTAATGCTGAGATGATCATATCAGGCAAAAATGATGTATATTTTCTCTCCAAACCCAGAGATTGTCAGCAGAGATATTTGTTGTAAAAACTTAGAAAAGGTGAGTCCACAGTTAGATTAAATATGAATTTCAAGACTTGATTTTTACATTTGAAACTGGTTTCATACGAAGACATAAAGCTTCATCGAGGACTGTTAATTTTATTTTATAGATTTTACATTAGACTCAAAAAGTTGGACATAGTTCAGGAGATCTTGGGACTGACACTGTCTCTGCTCTGGATTACCTTTTGTCTTCCCTGAAGTACCACACTGGAGCCTCAAAGCACAGTTGCTTTGCACAAGTCTATAAATGCACCACAGATTTCATGAGTCCCTTGCTGGAGCAGACAACTCATCAGATTACTGAGATTACTCTTTCTCCTGTGTTTTATAGGAATTAGCTGGGCCACTTCTGGTGTTTGTGTGTCACTCTGTAGTGTGCAGGATAGTTTTCCTTTCAGTTAAAGTGTAGAGAAGTACCTGAAACACTCAGATACACAAGCCCCAGTTACCTTCTGTCAGGACTTGTTGCATTAGCATTGAAGGAGTATCCTTTAACATCAGCTCCTGTTTTTCCCATCTCTGAAATAAGGAAAGCTCCCCCTCTTGCAGTTCTGGGGCTTGGGGATTTATAAGTGATAAATTTCATGTAAATAATGTGAATGAATGATTTACTCTAGTGTGGAATATAGTATTTTCCTTTTTTTAAAAAAAGCACTACTTATTTCGACATGTTGAGGCAGTAGTTTGGGTTGTGAAAGAAAGCACCATCTTCAAAGCTGGATTAATGGCCCTTGGGGCTGAACAGAGGAGATGGTGGAGAGGTGACAGAGGGTATATGCCAAGACTGGAAAAATATACATTGAAGTTGTGCTGAAAATGCCTGAATTGATGTTTTCATTTATTCTGCCAAGATTCTTTTTCTGATTTAATGAGCACGTGTAACTCGTACTGACTTGAATTGTCCGTGAGCAGAAGCCATCATGTTATTTTCACCACATCTAAGTCACACATTTTTTGTACAGAGAAAGTAAATGTTCCTTATTGCTTGTTTGGGATGGTGCTGATTGGCACAGTGAGCACATTTAGCAGGCTTTGTTGCTTTCTGGGGGATGTATTTTTTGGGGGGGTCTTCTATTCACGGGGAAATATTCCAGTCAAGACCACCTGTTGACTTCACCTTGTTCTCTCTGTCAGTCAAATCCTGTGAGTTACTGGTGTGCTCTACAATGGCCCTGACACCTCTTAGGCCAGGGGGAGGTGAGGGCAAGTAGTACCAGTCAGAAGATCCTCAACATGTTGCAGTATCAATGCCTCTGGGCATATTGGATCACAGATTTAGTTTCTTTGTGAGCTGCCAGTTCAGCTTCATCGTGGTAATTTTTCCTCGAATTTTATATGAAATAGTGTGTATCTTATCTTCTTATCTCCCTGAGAAACAGTTACATGGAAGAGAGTTCAGGATCAATCTTGCACTTAATGAAAATGACCTGGCAATATTCATTTGCCAGATCATTCTCACATATTTCAAAACACAACCAAACAAAAACTCCCACCAGTGAAACGCTTAGACTGAGTTTATCCCTGGGGAGATGATGAGAAGCAAACAACACGTGACAGCTGTTAATCACATTCTGTAATATATTACTGGGAGGCTCAGAGATGCTGCAGTGAGGGGCATCATATTCAGAATAGAGCAGACTGACTTTGATCTGGGGTTCATTTTGGGTTATGCCATGGAAAAAAATAATCAACAAACCCCAAACAAACCTTTTTCTGTTACAAAGATAAAAATGACTAAAGCATTCACAGTGAACTTTATGAACAGGTATCTCAGTAGATTCTAGGAACATGTAAAACCTGAGTAGCAGGGTTATAAACACACCAGCAGTATGATTATGTGCAATAGTTAAAAGCAAGCTAATAATTTTCAAATGATTTGCAAATTTTATTGCACATTAATTGTTATTTATTTGCTCTTTTAAACTAGATTCATTATTAATTGTTCATATTATTATTCATCAATCCATTTATTACTGATCCATTACTACACCACTTGCAATTAGAACAAAATTTCATGTGCAGTCAATGTACCAGTGCCCAATGAAAACCTTCAGCAACAGAATCTGAGAGCCACAGAGGATGTTGTGGGAAGACAAACCTCTGGTTCCGTAACCCCACCTCCTGCTCAGAGCAGGTCCAGTTGCAGCAAGATGTCCAAGGGCTTGTTGAGCTTTTAACCTCTCCAAGGGGAGAGAGTTCCCAGCCTTTCTGGGCTCCTGTGAGAGTGTCTGACCACCCTTGTGGTAAAAAGTTGTTTTCTTTTATCTTGTTTGAACATGCCATGTTGCAACTTGTGTCCACTGCCTCTCACCTGAACCAGGGACACCTCTGAGGAGAGCCTGGCTCAGTCTTTCCTGCACCCTCCCATGAGGTTCAGGACAGACCACTGACCTTGAACTGTATTTCATTTGGAGCCAAATTACTTGTTGATTATTCCTTTTTTTGTTTAAAAGGCACTGGCTTTTCCAGTTTGCGCATGTAACACAACTTCCTGCCTTCTCTTCTTTATGCCTCTACTACAAAGCCCTTCTGGTGAAGGAATTATGAAGCCTATAGGAAAGCCAGGCCTCCATCTTCCAAAGCTGTCTGCATGATACTCTGAAGCACATAGATTAGGATTCTACTTCTAAATCACTTTTATTTTAATTGTTCTAATGTAAGCGCAACTGTCATGTGTTGATACACTCCAGTTAAGTGATGGGTGCTTCACAAAATGATGTTATTCTATCAAACTCCTAATTAGGCCAGTGTTTTCAAAAAAAAAACCCAACCCAGTATTGTTTTAGATGTTACATATCCTTAAGATAGCAGGCACTTTCTTTGGGAATTTTATATTGATTGATTGTGTATATTAGTCTTTTCTTCCCACCCTGTGGCTGTGTCTGCCAAAGCACTCTTGAACTTCAGATTCATTTGTGATCAGAGTTTTGGAATGCCTTTGGAAAATGTGCTTTACAATGAAGGAGGTAGGGCACAATCCTGCTCTTGGTATTCATGGGATTATATATGAGCCAGGACTTTCATCTTTCATTTCTCTAATTCTTGGATGCTCAAAGGTGGAAAAATATTTAGAGCTTTGATGCTGTGGCAGATGATCATCGTTGTAAGCCAGGAAGCCCCAGCCTTGTTCTCCACTGGTGCTGCAGCAGAGATAGATGGCAGTGCAAAGAGACATGAAGAAACATAATTTCTCACTGATTTCATTTGATCTGCTTCCTTTCTCACATCTCTGTGTGTGGGTCGAGGGGGAGGGGAAGAAGGGTGAGGAGGGGAGGACGAGGGTGGGAGTTTCCTTCATGCTTCAGCAGTGGTGCTGAATGTGAAGGAAACAATAGTTGGTCTGATTCCAGGCATTCACTTGGGCAGGGGCTGTTTGGGGAGTGAGCACAGACCTGAGATTCTCACAGGTACTGCTGCCAGTGGCTGGACTACCTGTGGGATATACAGGAACACAGGAAATGAGGATGCAGTCAAAGACCTGTCCTAAATGTCATCCTCAAAGTTTTTTTAGGAAATAGACTTTTCTACCTCTGAACTAAGCACTCATTTTCAAAATAAGGCTTTAATACTCAGCTGTCAAGATGACACTTTCTCTTCTCAAATGACAATCTTCATTTGATCTGCCATACTGAAAGTGCACTTTGCTTTCATGTGCTCAAGGGCAATGTGGGAAAAAAACCCCAAAACCCTGAGTATTATGACAGGAAGAGAGAGGTTCCACTGGAAAGGAAATGCATGTAATCAACTTGCCGGTAGTTGCACCACAAACCGACCAAGCACCACGTTGTTTTCTCTCTCACCAGCTGTGATTAAAAGACTTGAATTTCAGATAACAGCTTCGGAAAAATGCAAGGGCAAGTGTCTGCTGAGCTCTGTAGGCAGGAGCAACCAATGGTTCTGCACCAAAAACTACTGCTTGAGAGCAGGCAAGTCTCTTGACCAGCCGTTCTCTTCTATTTTCCCATGCTTTTATTTCTCAGACAGATGAGCTTGATTTGAGGTATGGGTTGTGCTTTATGTGCAGCAAATCATGCAAAACCATGTTATGTTTTGTAGCATCTCAAAATAATTTGAAGTTATTGCAATTAACATTATGCCTTTTCTGCTGAGGGAAAACTTTGATGGTGAAAATGGTTTTACAGGTGCTATAACTTAGCTGTGTGATTTTCTCTAGCTCAGACTTGAGCACAACAGCCTAGATATTGTCAAATCTGATCTGGACTACCAAGGCAGCCTCTCACCAGCAGAATGGGGTCAGGTAGTTAATAATGAGCTGTGTCTTGATGTTCTAATAATACCTTCTTTCTGATAAGAGCAATATGGAATTAGCCTTCTCATGTCCTTGCCCCAGTTGGCATTGTGATCTACTGAAAACGAGAGCAAAATATTACCTGAACTACTACAGGTTTCATTTGGGTAAAGTTCAATGGCAAGTCAGAAGAACATTTAAAGCTTGATTGTTTGTCCTAGAGAAGGAAAAGAGCTGCACCCTGTTAGCAGGTGGCTGGTGAGCAGACACATTGCCTTTTAGAGGCCCTGCCTTTGCAGAGTCTGCTTTGCACCTCTGGCATCCCTTCATGGTCTCCTCGTGTCTTGGTTCAACTCTGCTGACCAATTTAGCTTTTCTGAGGCAGCAGCATACAGGACATCTGGAGGAACAGTTCCTCTGCCATCTGAGCTGTAGATTTTGTGCTAGTCCAATGCAAGAAGTTCAAAGGTGTCAAAGTAGAAAAGAAAGGGATTTCTGTTCTTCCCTTCCAAGTTCTACTTTTAGCATGACTCTGAATGAGGATGAGTGATCCTGCCCTTGATTTTAAGTGTTTGGGGTTTTTTGTTAAAGAGGACCCGTCTTTTTCTTCCCCCCTCTTCTCCCTACTTACTGTAATTAACGTGTGTTTGAGGAGGAAAAGGAGGCGGGAGAAGGGATGTGGGCAGAAGCGTGTGATGCAAAAAGCCAGCTCTAAGATATCTGTCTCTTTGGGTGGGGCTTGTGAAGAAAATAATAAAAAAAACCCAACCACATGGGAAACATGCTTTTGTTTTTCTAGGAGATTTTTGTATTATTTGAGATGAATGTTTTGGCTTCATTTGGGCAGGACGCTTTGTGTGTGTGTGTGTGTGTGCGTGCATACATGGGGAGAGATGAGAACACATTGCATAGCAGCACAGGGACCTTGCCCAGCCATGGTGCTGCTTCCATGAGCAGTGGATTCTTCAGCTCCTACATCACTCCCAGCTTGGTCAGACAGACCCTGCAGACAGCAGACTCTTTAATGTGTTGCTGTTGTTTTGGTTTTGAGGCTCTGGCTGTCAGCTGACTTGGGCTATAGTAGAACAAACAGCAAACACAGGTAACTCAGAGGATGCAGGAAATAAAGGACATAAATGTATTTTTAAGCATATGGATGATGGGGGAGGAATTGCTGCTATAATGGTGACCTTTTGTGATATATTTAGAACCTTAGAGTAAAGCTCCAGTCCACTGAAGTCAGTAAAATATTGCTGTTGAATTCACTGGAAACAATATTTCTGTCCTCTGTCAGAGGAAAGTATTAGTTGAAAATATGCATCAACAGCGTTTTCACATCAGTGTCTCGAGGGAATAAATGACACTGTACTTCCATAATGCCTACGCACAGGCATACATCTTTCTAAAGATGCTGTCATGAACCCTGAAAACCCTCTCTTTTTACTTCTTTTCTCAGCTTCCAGGTCAAGTCTTGTGTCAGGTCATAGGTGTTACCACCAGTGGGGAGGAGGAAGGAAACATGTCCTACTCACTCCAACCCAAGCAAGTTTTTGTGTAGGAGTGGAGTGTTTTGGGATTGGGTTTTCTTTGAGTTATGTTCTCCATTCTATTTTTTTTTAAAAGTGCATAAAAGTCACATACACAGCCACCTTCTGCTTTAGTTGTGAGACTCACCAAACCTCTCTGCAGCAAGGGAAAGACAATAGTATTACAAGTGAGCAGATAGCATCTTTTGGTTCTTTTTTATAAATACCTGTGTTCTGTGGATCTGCCTGAAGCAGGCATTGGGGGTCAGTGAGTTTCATAACCAATACCAAATTGTTTTTAGTATCAGTCACTTGGATGTGGCACTCTACTCTAACCTTGTCTCCTGTGGTGTGTTCTTGGGAATTGTTAACTGAACTGACTTTGTAATTTTTCCATGGCTGCTCTCTCTGCAGGATGTGCCCTGTGCCAGATGGTTGACTTGAATGAATTCTCTTTATATAGTTAAAAATCACTTTCTTTTATTATTCATGACTTGTTTCTTCCATCTCTCATGTTTCACAATTTTCTCTCTGCTTCATAGCTGGATAGTCATGCCAGATTGAGATGAGGCTGTTATTTCATTTTATATGAGGAAGCCATGTTGGGGCAAAAGGCGTGTCAGAAGGACAGGGGGCATTTTCTCAGATTCCAGCTATTTTAACTTCCAGTGCTTGTGTTGTAAGAAGGTGTAGAGAGCTGGTTTTCAATAAGGAACCATGCTGTCATTTTGAGGCTGCCTGTAAGTTTTTTTGTCTGCAATAAGTGAATAAATGAATAGGAAATTGAAAATAAGCTAGAGAGGAAGTTAAAGTATCTGTAACTTTTTCAGTTAAACAGTTGAGTTGTATAGAAGTACTCTCAGTATATATGAAAATCATAATGAGTAGTGTCCTGCAAGATACAACACCCACATGGCTCAGAAAGATCACTAGCTGCAAGTAAAGCTGGCCTGATGAAAGGATTATGCCCTCAGTTGCACATGCAGTACAACTAGGTATTAAAAATCAGGCTCTGAAGTATTTGTTAAAACCAGATCTAACTCCATTGATGTCAAAGGCTGGTTTTCTTTGGATAGGGATCTATTGCTGTAAGTTTATATTCAATATAAACATCATATGTAATAATAAATCTTAGGAGCACATGCTCAGATTATTTGATTTATTATTTCATTTAGTGCAATGCTATTCCATTTCATTCTATTCTTGTATTTCTAGGTCGTCTGTAACAACCTTGTAAAAGTGACAGGGAGGCTCAGATCTTTGCCCAGCAAACAATATATATTATTTGCTACATGAAAGTGGTGCACAACTCTCTTAAATGTTCCCTAGCAGACTCCTATTGCATTCCACAATGTGCCTGCACTTGAACCACCTCCATTCATATCAGAGTCTTTTTATCCCAGCACACATTGAGCAAGCTGCTCTGAAGCTTAATTCTCCTGACCCTTCAGTGCAGTCGGATATTGTCACCTAATCCCCTTTTTTTCCTTCTGTCCCATGTGTGGTTTTGACTTCTTTCTCTTCTCAATTCCTTTTTCCTCTTCCCTTTTTCTTTCTTTCTTATTCTATAAGCCTCTCTCCAGGCTCCACATTCCAGAATTCATCCTTGCATTAGGGCTGCAATACAATGCTCTCCCAGTGTTAAAGGATTAGACATTAAGGAGACTGTGGCAACTCCAGCCTTACTATATGCACAGGGGGAACATAAGGGGATGGAGGAGCACTTGCTAAAGAGTAAGGAGACTGAGAAATAACGGGGGGAAAATGGCATCTTAGCAAAACCAGAGTGGATGACAAAGAAATTTGTGTGACTAGCAGTAGTTTCTGCCCAGTTTAATATTCTGTGTTGTTTCCGAAGACAGTAAACCAGTTGGAAAGCAAAGCAGTGTTACTCATTATAGATATTGGTACTTTAAATGCAATTCTTGCTTTAACATCTGTCTCTGAGAAGTGGCCAGTTTGGAGCCATCACGTGGTGACAGTGCCATTCCAATGCATGAGGTGAAAGTGCTGTCTGAAGTGCTAATGTTAATCAATATCGTATAGAGTTTTCTCCTAGGTAATTGCACCTTTGACTCTGATTTCCAAAGTTCGAACTCCTCCCAGAGAAGGAGTCTGAGGTCGTAGCTTCCAAATATTTCCAGCAGATTGATTTTTCGTTTGTTTTCGTCATCGTGAAGAGAATGGTCTTTGTGTAATGTCTCCTCTACTTTCATCACTGGATTGGAAACAAATTATTGATTTGGAAACAAATTATTGAACTGGAAACAAGTATATTGCTTTTCAGTATACACAGGTTCATAACAGTGTAGAAAAACCTATTTTGATGAAATTAATGTTAATTTCTTTGTTCGCCACTGCTTCACTCCTGCAAGTAATTTTGTGAAAGTAAATTTAAGGACAAAATCATACTTCATTTAAATTACTTAACAATCTCCAGAAGCTACTTAAGAATTAAATTCTTCAAACAGGGCTTTTATTTTTTGAAGCATGCAGATCCTGTAGCGGAGCAGTAATTGTCTATTAGAATCTGTAGCGTGACTCACAAAACCCTATCGAGGGGTTCTTGTTTTCCACCAAGGTTGTTTTGGTATTTGTTGGTAGGGTGGGAAAAGGAATTAGAAGAAGTAAGGTTTGCATTCTGCACTGGAGGCGGCGGAGTTCGTGGTCCTCCCTAATCTATTACGGAAGTGAGTTGTGCAGCCGTGGGCCAGCTGCCGGGAAAGTTTTGTCACCCGGACTCACGAGTCTCACCCTTGTGGCTGACAGTTCCATTGTTCCCGAGGAACGTAAGTGTCATGGGAGGTCATGGCTGCATTATTATTATTCAGCTACATTTGAATAAATGTACTTGGCTCTGTAAAGAATGCTACAGGCCTACTTACCCTGCTGTACCCCACAGGCATGTGGTGAGGCTTAAAGATTGTAAAGTGCTTTGAGTTCCTCGGAAAAAAAGGCACTATATGAATGCAACAGATTCTCATTTGTTCATATAGCATCTGGTCCCACATCACTGATGTTATGATATACGGGATCAGACCCAGAGCGCTGTACATGTGTTTGGTTATTCACAAACATAAACGGAGATATGGCCCTAACCCCAAGGTCTCTGCAGTGTAAAGAGCTGACCTGGCAGCCAACCAAACACACCTTCTGCAAGGCACGGAGCGGGGCTTTTTGCACTGAGCAATTAAGGGTGAGGATGGAGACTTGAGGCAGACAGGAAAAAGAGCACAGGCTGAGCATTGGGAAGATGAGCAGAATCTGTGCTGTAGGAAGAAAGATTCAGATGCTGAAATGAAGGTTGTTTGGAGTGCAGCAGTGGTGTTTTACACTTGGGCACATCTGTGCTACTTTCACACTTCGTTTTATGGAAATACTTTGTGAGATTTTTATGAGAACAGAAGGAGCAAAAACTGAAGCAGTAGCAGTAAGAAGCATTTTCATAACGAAAAACTGCTAGATCAAGTGAATAATTCTGTTGCTAGGTTCTCACTCTGTCTCAACTGGCCTGAGTCAAGGAAGTTTTGTGGTTTCTAGTATTTTATTTGAGCTATAGATTTTTTTATTTTCTTTTTCCTATGAAAAGGAAGCAAAACTGGCACAAGAAAGACATTCATGTCATTTGTATGTGGAGATTCTTCTGTCAGCAGGGTGAAGTTTGCTGCGTTAAGGCCTGGTCTTTATATCCTCCATTGCATATACTCTGCTTTCAGTCTTTCATATCCAAAGTTCTCCAGGAACTGGAAAATGGGAAATGAGCAAAATGTGGAATTAATACTAAAATAGCACACTCCTCCATGCAATGAAATTCAAGGCTTCTGTTTTGCACATAAAGCTTTCGTTCTTCATGGTTAACAAAAGAACATATCTGCTGATAGTGTTCATAAGAGCACAGACACTGTAATAGCCCAAAAGAAAATGCTTAGAATGACACTATAATTTCCCCCACCTGTTCCCCAAACTGTCAAAAGGAAACACGTCTCTCATTTCACTCTGAGTAAGATGTAGTATGTTTGTGGTTTGGGAGATGATGACTTGATTCTCTGTCAGTTGCAACAGCTGGCTGTGAACTGGAGCTCAGCTGAGAGATCTCTGTACCTGCCTTGGTTTTAAGTGTCAGGCAGAGAAATCTTTGCTTGCTGCAGGTGAATATCTAACAGTCATACAGGCCATTAGTGTGAATCTATTTTACTGTAACTTTGAAATGGCAAATGTGGAAGAAAGGATGCAGCTAATAAAGATTCTTAGATAAGGAGTAGAAGACTGAACAGGTTGAAGGTTTTTAAGAAAAACTTCCATGGTTATTCAGATGTTTCACACACATGCTGTTTCAAGCTATTTCTGAAGAATGTAATAAACTTGCTCTGTGTAATTCTTTGTGCAAAAATCTGTTGCCCAGTCTTATCTCCCATTTCCTCTCACTTCTGTGAATCTTCTATCCAGGATGTAAAATTATTTCACATCCTCCTATCTGCCCTCCCTACCGAACTCTTCTATCTTTTCATTCTCCTTTATTTACTTTCTGTCCTGGATCTGCTCCTGTGAAAATAATCCTCAGCTTTGCAGACTGGTAACATTGGCTTAAACCGCTGGTGCAGTTTGTCCCAGGAAAAAATAACCTGCTGATGGTGGCGGAAAGAACATCCAGGCCAAAGCAGTGCCTGGCAGAGGTTGGCAGGGGTGGAGAAACCAGACTCTCCTTAGGCTTCCCCTTGTCCAAGATTAAAATGAAGGCCTGTTTGGAATTGACCATGCCACAAAAAGAGCTACCTGGTTGATTTGACACAGTTGCTTCTTGTACAGTCTGGAAAACCAAAAGTGTATGGTCTTGTGAAAATAGAAGTGGGAAGTGACTGGACAATAAAGGCTGGATTCTGAGTTAGTTTAGACCTTCTACATACAGCTTTTGTATTTTCCCAGTTTTTCCAAGATGTTCAAATTTTAAGGGGGAAAAAAAAAGTCAAGCCAGAAAAAGAGGAAAGTACCTGTAGTGTTTCCTTTGCTCATGTCCTAACCATTCTTGAAGGATCTATTCCTATACTAAAAAAAAAATCAACAAGTGTTGAGTCCCCATTCCAGTTATGACAAATCCTTTTTGTGCTATCTTCCCAAAAGAAAAAAAAAAAAAAAAAAGGAAAGAAGAAACACTAGACTGAGAACAACTCCCAGATGATAATAAACTGACTCACAGAAGTTGAGAACATGCTCTAAGCCTCTAACAGGTGGGAGTTTTTACTGTTTTACTCTTAAGAGACACTGGTAAATCATTTGGCATTATTAAAGATACCAAACACAAAAAGGATCTGTAAAAGTATGCGTTTCCAACTTTTCATCATATGGGTTTCTGTAGCTGTTAGGGGTCCCTGAGTCACTGCTGATATTTAAATGTTATATATTCATTTAGATAGGTGTGAAACAGCAACCTTCAAGGATGAAATAATTGCCACCCGTATGAAGAAAATGGTGGTTTCACATGCTGACATAAGTAATCAAAACATCTCTTTTACTTGAAGCAGTTCTTTTGAGCTGTAATCATAGATCCAAAGCACAACAGATGTATCAGATCTGTCTCAGCGCTGTACTAGCCCGGCTTCATTCAAGTGCAACTCAGCTGAAAGGCTGGAGTTACACCAGCATAAAATGGAACATTTTGCCCACCAATACAGCTCTGCACTGCCTCATCTCCTGCTTGGTGATTGGCACCACACAAGGAAGATGCACAGAACTATGTATCTGATTTTGATTATGGGATTTCAGTAGATGTTTGTGGTATGTTACAAAACTGCTCAGCATGGTGGGCAGCAGAGCAGCTATCCCACCATCTCTGTCAGCTGATGGAGTGTAATTGTTGTCTAAGAGTGATATTTACTAATAGTGATGGACTGGGATTTCTTAGTGCAGTTCAGGGGGCTTTCCAATATGTGTTTCCTGGTCAGCATCTGGAATTCAGGACTGAGACAGGTTTGAGGACAGCTGTGGAAATAAGCATTACCAAGAGAGAGAACACAATACTATCGTATTTTGCTTTGTGATTTTTGGAAGTAGAAGTTAATAGGCAAGAGATGTGATTTTATGTGTTAATTCCTGTTCAGGTTCTGATGAGTAACATTTTACATGCTTCTGACAAGCACAGAAGGAATATGTTCCCACAAAATTTTGTATCTCCCAGTTTCTTTACACATGGAAGCCATCTGTACCTTCCACCTACAGTGCTCTCAAGTGAACGGGCAGAATGGCATTTCAGTGGCTTTCTTCCTGCAAATGTTCAAAATTACCAAGTAAATTCTCAAACCTAACAAANACCAAATGAGATGTCCAGAAAGTCAGAAGTTGACTCAAGGTTTCCTATTTATGCACGCAAAAATGACAGCTTAATACATTTTTTCCCAAAAGAGGCAAGGGTTTAGTGTGTAGTATCCCCCTAACCACTCAGCACTCTCCAAGCATAAACTCAGTAAAGCTTATATAAACTAACTGCAGAACCTCACAGCTGCTACAAAATTTGGTGGAACAAACTCATTTGGTTTAAGTGGAACAAAAAACATGAAGGTCAAAATAAGGGCTTGGTTTGACCCTTCCTTTTTCCAAAAAATGTATGGAGCCTCTCTATTTGTCTGATGTACTTCAAGTCTACAGAATGGAAATGCAGCCCACAGCCCTATCAAGTTAAGCAGTACATAAACAGAGAAACATACCATTTTATCACTGAAGTGAAAATGTATGGGTGAATAGCTGTTCTGAGTTACTTCTAAGCTGTGAGATTCCTGACTGGTTCTTTCAGTCTGAGCTGGAGTTGTCAGCAGGTTGTCTTATTGTTCCTTTTACTATTTAACTTGAGAGACTTCATCTAAAATGCAGTGCATAAGCTAGACAAATAAATATCAATCATCTCCCAGATGGTGATAATATGTCCCATGGGAATGGAGCATAGACTTGCTTTGACACTTCTGCCTGTGTGTATGTACATACATGCATTGTATTTTCTGAGCTCTCCAAAATTCAGCATCCTTTGCTGATCTCAAACTCTGCACTCAATTACACTTGTGCTGGTGTTACTTCTTGTGCATTTCCTGAAGATAGTCCATCATTTGATCCTTTTATATCTGGGTGTCTTCCTCCTTGGTGCCAGTTCTTTCAGATTTTGCTGCTTGCTGCTTTGTTCTATTCTACTTTTACACAGCTTTTACACATGTGGATTTGAGGGTGTAATCCAGAACCCTGAACGCAGCATCTCTGCTCCCCATAAAATGAGTGAGCAAAGGGAGCTGCCTCAGGCTGGGCCTCATTCTAGTGAGATCCCTGAGCAGAGAGACTCCTTTGCTGGTCAGTAGGAAATTACTTCAACCCTACAGCTCCTTCTCCTGGGCTTAAGTGCTTGACTGTGAGCTACAGAGAGGTATTTCCCTGAAACCTTTCCGGGAATAAGGTACTTATGTCATTTTCTTGGAAACTATCGTGGAGATCGTTCCTTTCTTTTAAAGTATAGCCAAGAAAGCGCTGCCAAACCCTTTTATTCTGTGTTCACAACCCCAGAATATGAATAGACCCTTCCCTGTTCTCTTGGCTGGGTTTCAGGCCCATATGGCCAACGTGCCCTGTGGATCCCCTAACCACAAAACCATACTTGGAGCAGGGAGCAGTTTTTATCCCTTCTGTTGAAGCCATTCTGCTCTGTAGAAAAACCTTATGAATTTGCTGGACTAGATAAGCCAAGAGAAGTTGTATAAAGATGAGTGTGAGTCTTAGGTCACCAACTGTTGAGATGGCATGGGTTCTAGTTCCTGCATTCCTGCACTGTTGACTGTTCCCACAGTTATAAGGAAAAGTTGCTGGATGGGAATTCACTGAACATCAGAGGATAACAGCCCTCATTTCTCTTAGATGATGTCCTAATCCTGGACAGAAGACTCTCTGTCCATTTTTCAGCCTCATGAAATAGTCTCAATGGAAAAGTCAAGAGTTTATTCCTTTCTTTCTGACACACAAAACTTGGTAGATGGCCCCTATGGTAAGACAGGTCCTGAAAGAGCTCCTCTCTTACCTGCTTTTGTGAATTTCTGCCCTTGTGCTTGCTAAGTTTGAGCCCTGCGATCTGTTCCTATAAAAGGAGGTGACCTTGGATGGGGATCAGAGAACATGTTTTCCTTTTGCTCTCTGTTCACAATTCAGTGGGTTGCAAGAGCAGAGCACTTGGGCTGTTCAGCTATTCTTTATCTCCACCCCCAGCAGACCTTGGAGCACAGAGATCACTTTCAAGGCTTTGTTTACTGGACATTCTCAGGAATGGTGCCTGTGCTCATCCTATGGTGGTTTAGTTGTTGCTGGTGTGGCTAGTTGGGGAATTGTTTGTATCACTGTAACACGTAATTCTTCCAGTTACCCTCCTCTAACTTTCTGACAAACCCCAAGTATTCCCATAAAATGATTATTTATAATTATAGTTCATAAATCTGAAGCAAAGATCAAATATAAAAGGTGTAAGACAAGTGGGAATAGAGAAGCCACAAAATTTTTTCTTTGATTTTTGTTTTCTGACAATGTAAGGCTGGGAGCAATATATGCCTCAGTAGTCATGGCAGAGTGTCTGTTGATGATTATTTGAATTTTGAATACATAGGGCAGGAGCAGACTTAGAAAATTCCCTGATGCATCCATTGCATGGATGTATCTATAATTTGAAAGTTAGTGTCTAAGATACTTCTTGCCATAAGGAGAAAGGCAGCAGTTCTTTTTCTCTGCTTCCAATGTAATTCAGGCTTTCAGTTTTTACAAAAAGAAACACATTTTTCACAGTTTTTATGAGAGATTTTGAAATGTATTTCCTATTATCTAGCTCATTCAGCCATCCTGCCTTTATGCAGGGAGATGGAAGGGGAAGATTAATGTAAAATACTGAATCAATAGACCTTGAGTTTTACATCTATGTTACTAGGTCTGCTACCAGCTACCGGATTTCCTTTTCCATTGTATTTTCTCATTTAGAGGAAACAAAATAGTATGTTGCTAATGATTATTTTACGAGAAAACTGAAGGTAGTTGATTATTAATACCAGAACAAGCATCACTGCACTTTAATTTCCATCAATGGGCTCATCCTTCAATGCATATAAATGACAGATCCAGAGCAGACCTGTCCTGAGTTCTGTCAGCTGAGGACCTGCTTTATCACACATTATCGAGTAATGTATGACTTGCATTGCAGTTATAACTCTAAATGAATAATTTGCAACTTTTGGAATAAGGAAGACACTATCTAGCTAACATAGAAAATAATAGAAAGTGCCAAAATGTTGTTGGGGTTGTATTATAGTAGCAGTAGTTTTTATTATTATTAGCATTGATGGTTTGTAGTTACTTTGGCTTTGCATTTCTTGTGCTCCAGTAGGTGAAAGGTAGAACAGATCCCTTAGGATAGATTGTATTTACTCTGCTATTTTAGAACAACCAAGACATTCTGAATCCAGTGGAAAATGGCAAAGTGAGCACGGGAGGAAACTCCTGAAAGCACAATAAGGCGATAGATGAACCTGGCAATGGAGTTTCATGTAAAACTATTGATGTTTTTACTGGCACGGTGCTGGTATCCACCATGCAAGGGCTACTGAGCAGGATGGCACACTAACCTGCCCTGTGTTGTACCAATGGCTGTGAGTCACAGGAGGGCTGCACAGAGAGGAACATGAGTAGGGGTTCATGTCCCCAACCACTTCCCCTCCTTCCCCTCGCAGTGTTCTCAGCAGGTTTTGTGCATTGTGGAAGCTCATGCGAGGTGTAAATAGGAAGAGTTCAGGGGCTCTCAGAGTTGTTGCCTCAGTAAGGTAAGGCGCTGTCTTGGCAGTGTTCCCCATCATGTACCAAGGGGTACAGCTGTCCTGCTGATCCTCCTGAAGCTTCTCCTGTTTGCTTCTCCCAGAGTACATTAATTCTTTCTGCTTCAGCATTTCAGTCCTACCTGTGAAGTTTACCTGCACCTTGAACTTCTGACTCTTTCCATATTGTACATCACTGGCTTTCACCTCTGCCTGTTATAGAATCTTATATAGATACAACATTTTATTTGGTCAAATGGGCCTCACTTACACCTGCTTCATTTTATTCTGCTCACCTTTATGGGAGATACAAGGTGGCTGGGTTTGTTTTGCTTTTATTATAACAAACATTAAAAATTGTTTCAAATAATTGGGAAAAAAAAGTACTGAAAAGGTTTGGTCGTGGGGGAGTCCCCTAAAATGTCATCAAGTTGATTGTGATTTCCCATTGATAGATTTAAAAAAGGAAGTACTCAGCCCATTCCTAATGCTTTTAACATGTACTTTATTGTCACCATGTGGCACTATTTTTAACCACAGTGTTGCACTGTACATCACATCTGTAGAATTACTAGTAATCTCCATTGAGAATGGAATCACATTTGTCTGACATGACCTATTTCCTGTTAAATACATTGAATGACATGAATTCTCTTTCCTTTCTTTATTTCCTTCTTAGTTGACTCCTGCAGCAACTGAATCATTCTTTTCCCCAAGACCAAGGTCAGCCTCACTGACCTGGTTCTGCCGGTGTCACCCTGCCTGTCCTTTTTAAAAATACTGCTCTTGTATTTCATCAGAATCTTCCTGGGCTTCCAAGGCACATTAAAAATGTGCCAGAGATTTTCTTCAGACAGGTCTTTAGGACTGTTTGGAACCAAATCTATGGCCTGCCAGGTTTAAAGTACTTGTCACTAATTGATGTTCTTTACCATCCTCCGCAGTTACTATCAGACTGGGAAGTACTTTGTCATCCTCAAGTGAAAAAAGTACCTTATGCTTTTTAAATCCCATATTTACTAAGCATTTACCTCCTCTCTATCACTAATTATGTTAACGTCTTCAGAAATCTTTATCTGGAAGCCTTCTCAGATTCTTAAATATTTTAGGAATTATTTTCATGTTAGTTATGTATCTCTTGGGTATAGAAATTGCTCTGATGCTTTTAGCTTCCCCTTTTTCTCTGCTCTTCATTCATAGTTTGTTATGTATATAATGATTGCTATCTATAGTCTCTGTTTTCTCCATTTCATTCCCTCTGATGCAATATTCTAGATGTGCAAAAAAACCCCTGTATATATTTATTTATTTATTTGAGTAGGGTCTTCTTGGTCCCTTTTAATATTGCCTTGAAACACTAGAAGTCTTTACATTTTGCCAAAGGAATGCAAAACTTTGGAAGGTTTTGATCCATAGCAGTTACTGTGGCCGTTGGAGAGTGGAGAATAAGTGTGTCATGCTGAGTGTGAGTGGAAGGCACGAAGGACATGAGAAGGGAAGGTACCACTGTAGTTCGCCTGTAAGAGAACTGCAATTGCTCCGGCTTGGTGATTTTGGAGTAGGTTGCTTAGATTTTGCTTGGAGAGTGAGACAGCTACTGTTTCATGTATCTGCTTCATTGAGTTTAGACTATATTTGCCTCTGTTTGCTTTTCTACTTGTGCTTGGAGTGTGTCTATCTGTGCTCTGTTTCACAGAGCCTGGAGTTTATTTGCCTAAGTTTGCTTTCCACTGCCTTTGGACTATGTTTGCACTGAGCTCTGTTTCATTCAGCCTGGACTTATGTGCCCAGGTTTGTTCCACAGCCTTTGGACTATGTTTGTTTTGATTTCCAGAGCCTGGGAACGTGGCTGTGCATGGTTTGCCACTGCCCCAGCGTGTCTCTGTCTATGCCATGGTTACCTTGAGTGTTCTCTTGCTCTCACCTGGCTGTTGGCATCTGCCTTGCCCTGTGCCTGGATTCTGGAGTCACCGTGTTTGCAGGAAGGGTTAATCTGAGATAAACAGAGTTGCTTGACATGAACTATTACATCAGAACAAAATTCATCCCGGATCTGGCACAGACAGATCAATTTATGTGAAGCCAGAGCAGGAGAGACCCAAATTCCTGGCCAAACACAGACATCCTCAGCTTGCCCTATCTTTAATTAAAACAGAAAGGGGAAAAATTAACCAGGTCCTGTAGTGCTTATGTTTTAAGAATTACATTAATTTGAATTGTAAATGCTTTCTGACCCCTTCAAGATTAACAGTATCCTTTTTTAATCTCTTATTTAAAGAAAAAAAAAAACACATTTGTTTTTTTATTTTTTTAACTCAATCTGTTTTCTTGCATCTTAACTGGTGAATTCTTTAATTATCACCTTTCTACATCTTCTGGAAATAAGCATTTGATACAAATGCAAAGGTCCTTTGAGGGTCCTGTCTAGAACAAGTTGCTTTGGGTTACTAGAGATAATTTCTTACCTACTCAAAGAACTGCTGTTTGCTTTTCACCCACCATGAGCTGATGCCTTGTGGCATACAGCACTCTGCTACAATCATTTTAGGCATTTTGTTGGTTTATTAGTTATAACCTTATAAGATTTTCCCAATGTGTGTGTTCATGTAACGCAATTATTTCTAGCCTGTTATCTGCTTTCTACAAAAACTAAACACAACACCATTTTAAAATTAAAAGGTTGGGTATTAAATTAGCTTGCATACCTCTGGGGCAAAGCACCACCCTTCAGCCTCCCACCTTCCTCCTTTTGGTCTTCCACGACAGAGCAATGAATATCTCAAATACAGCTAATTCCATTTTTTAATACTCACCCTATTGAAATGGAATGTTCTCCACCTCCTGTGATGTGGAGAATGTCAGTCTCTGCTTGTGCATTTAATCACTTGCAGTGGTCATGACTGCAGAACTTATGCTGAACAATTAAGCTATTCCCCCTACCCTATCGTAAATGGAATATGTATACAAATTTGAAGTGATTGCAAGAAATTATACATGCAAACCCCGTTTTTTTTCCTCATTGCAGCTATTTATTCAGCCACAAGAGAACTAGAGTAACCCCAAAGAGTAACTTAAAGAGGGTTGGCGTGAATAGGGTGAATTATGATGTAGTCAGAGGACTGAGTGAGGCTTCAAATTTAACCTGCCTTGTGGCAATATTTTTGTAATCACTAAGACTAAAGATAAACAAGCCTCCAGATACAGAGAAAATGCCATCTCTGTGGATGTTTAGACGTAATTGGTCCTACCTGATGGCCATGTGAGGGATTAGTCAAAGCTTGTCTCAACACAACTCTTCTTTGGTCTAGTATTGCAGAAAGGCCTGTGTGATCAGTTTTATCTGAAGTAGATAACCACATTGGGAAGGCATATTGTTGTGTTGGGACTTTAATATTTGGATTTTGTTGATTTTAGCAGTTTACATTTTTGATCTTCAGGGATAAAAGAAAAATTAGTCATAAATGAAAGGGGTTCTAATACATGTCTTGTACAAAATGTGTAAGATTTTAATATATTAAAAAGCTAAAACTACAAGTAGCAGTTGACAGCTCTGCAGCATTCACTGGACTGATGACTAGCAAGGTTTGGTGACCAGCTTTTGGTGGCTTGAGTTTGGAAAGAGATTGAAAATAAGGAGGACTGTATTGCAGACAGAGAAAAATAATCCGATTTTACGTTTTGAATGTGTTATGTAAGTTTTTTGTGTTACGAGAAACTGATCATTTCAGGGTAGGTATTAGCTGATTTATTGTAAGCCACAATGGAAGTCCTATAACAGGGGATGAATGAGAACTTCTGCTGTAAAGAAAGGGGATATGAATATATCCTAACTTCAAACGTCAGCTCAGCTAATAAAAATCTGCAATTCCTGTGACATCACAACCACTTTCTACAGGTAGGAAAGCAGTAGTTTTATCAGCCCTTAAAATTACACAAAGGGAATGGGAAAAACTAGACAGCAGCAAATGAGAAAAGCAATAAGATTTTTTTTTAAAAAATACTCCTGTTGTTACAGAATCCCCTATGTGGTTTCACATGACTGTCATGAGAAATCATCTGAAATCAAACTGGAAAGAGATTGGAGCAGAGCCAGGTGGATCTGGCACACAGGTGTTTGTGTCTCTTCTTGCCAGGCAAAGGATGGGCAGGAAACCCCCTGTGATATGTTGAGAGGAAAAGAGAAAGGACTAACCCCACCTTCAGGCTTAGGACCTACTACTTCTCCTGTCCAAGGCTCTGGGTTCAGGACGTTGCTTCAGAATATTTTCTTGAAGCTTGTGAACAGTCCACTTGACTTTGTTGCTTCACTTACCTACTTAAATTTAGGCATGTTCTCAGTTATCTTCAGATTTTACTAAAAAGAATCCGCCCTGGACAAGAGAACTGTTAAGAACGTGTAGTTTGGGAAGCAATGGTACTGGCGCTTAGCTATAATTAGCAACATTGCACCTCAAGTCTGATTTTAACTGGTATTGGAGTGTGCTGCCACTGCCATTTATCCAAGTATGTCCCAAAATCTAGCATTGTGTATGCCTGTATCACATGGCATTGTGATAGCACTTCTTCCACTAGTTTGGATTCTCAGTCCTCATAGCACCGATATTATTCAGCAAGAGTAAGTAACCATTATTGACCAGGTGAGCCCAGTCCTGCCTTCGCTCCTGAGGTGACATCCACTGACATCAGTTCAGCACATTTAATTTAGTGAAGGATCTCTGGAACAGATTCAGTGGCCAGACAACTCTTAGCTGTGTCTCAGTTGTTCACATTAACCCTCCCAGAGACTAGCCCTTTATCTGGTTATTGGCAAAATGCCATCAAACTACTAAAATTAAGGAATTCAGAGTGGGGATATTGGTTCCTTAGTACCTATGCTTTATAAATGGCTGGGATGTCTTTCTCTAGCTTCAAACCCAGTTAAGATTTCACTGTGGATGTTTGCTATTTGACTGAAAAACCTTGCTATTCCTGGTTTTTAAATAGAGGGCAAGTGCTCTCTAATGTATTAGGAGGATTTTCTAATTGTATTAGGAGGATATTCTCATTTTCCACATGTTGTCTGGCTCTGGTTGCTGTTACGAGATGTTTAGAGAACGCTCTTTGGGAAAAAAAAAAAAAAAAGAAAAAGAAAAAAATATCAGAGGGTGTAAACCTGATGAAAAGTTAGAGCCAGTGAAATGTATTGGCTTTTCTCAGTGTTTTCCATGGCAAGGCACACAACACATGAGACTCTGCCTTTACAGACCCTTGGCCAAAAATCTGAGAGCTACAACCTGTTTTGGGGGCAGCTGAATCTGGGAGCAGCTCCTGTAGATGAGCCAAGGGATCCATGTGTGCCTTCTGCTCTCTCCCAACAGTCTTGGTATTTGCAGTTAAATGATTATTAATTAGGAATTGCTACTTCACGTTGCAAAATCCCTTGGCCTAAGTAGCAAACAGTAGCTAAACAACAAACAGATGAGCGGGGTAAAGGTTGTACACACAGCACGTACTTTAGGTGTCAGTAACATACCATATTCTTGTAGCTGGGTACCCATGGTAGTTTTATCTTACTTTTTCTTGGCAAGATCAGGAAGATATCTGGACTGAATAAATACAGTGGAATAGCCTCTGAACTTTTTGGATTTCACAGAAGGAGAAAACCTTGAACAGCTTATTTCTATTCCTTTTGTTTAATAATTTATTTTTATTGCCACCTTTCTTTACACTCTTAGACTTGAATAGCTATTGGGTGGGTTAGGTGAACTAATGGTCTAATAGGTCAGAGGATCAGAGACCTTCTGAAGGGCTAAGACCACCCATCCTTTCCCTTTCAGATCTCACTGATTTTAAAAAGATACATTTCTTCAGGTTTTGGAAGTCTGTTTTCACAAGTCCTAAAACCAGGAGGGTCCTCCTTTGATTGATACAGATTGTATTGAAAATGCATTGAAGAATCCCAAAAAACTTGAAATGTTCAAGTATTTTTTTCTTGTTACATCTGATGTGTGCTGAATATATTACTATGTGTTAATATAAATAGATAAGAGAAACTGAAAATGTCCCTTGCAACACATACACTGGTAAGGATATTCAGATTGTTATGAAAGCTAAACTCAAATCCTAGACAGTAAAATTCCTGCTGTTTGGAGTGGAACAGACTCAGCCCGACTTTGTTGTCTAGATTCATCTCAAATAATGTTATGTACCTGCCTATGGTGCCTAATATGACTTTAGTCCCTGGAGAGGGAAAGACATAACTAGAGAGCTGGTCTGTCCTACCATGTGATTGATGGTATTTAGAAATTTAGACAATTTACTGATCACCCATGGAGGCAAGACAGACTCTTACAGGTTTTAGCTCTTCTTTTTCTTCAAATGATGCTTCACATTCAGAAGGAAACTTAAATCCCTTAAATACAATTCTCTGCTTTACAAATGTTCTGACTGCTGCAAAGACTTATCTTTTTTGGGTGGAGGGGGGCATGATTTGCTCATCCATGAAGAAAAGAGGAAGAGAAGCAGTGGCCTTGAGATAAGGTGTGGGAAACCTATGACAGGGTTTTCAATTTCTTTATATAGAAGATTGGACTTGCCCATCTGTCATAAAAACCTCTACTTTCTTCCCTGAGTGAATTAAATATCAGGTCCCAAATATGAAACCTTGAGAGGCTACAGGAATCACAAGCACACAAGACGTAGTTTATTTGGCAGTGTAGGAGTGTAGCTGCCTTTACACTTACTCATGTCCACTTGTCCAATCTATAAAACCTATATATATATATATATATA
>VXBX01006396.1:538546-557842 GCA_013400415.1 Scytalopus superciliaris
TATATATATATTCAATCTATACCTGTGTCTGTCTATCTATCGACACCTTCAGTGTTCTTGACACTTCTTCAAACATGAAAGCAGTTAGTCATTGTTACTCACCAATACACTAGGAGATACAACACATTTATCTGTTTTCTTCTAGAAGTAGTAGTTTGCAAGAGCAATTTTAGATACAAGAAAAACACATGCAAGTGTTAAGGTCACACATGGGGGTAAACTTTACTCAATCATGAATTTAGATATTTTTAATCAAAATGGACAAACATAGCATTGAATTGTTGCTCTATAGTCTTCCCTGAGGTTCAGTAGATCACAGCTTTGTTTCTGCAGCATTCCCAGCTCATTTCCTGACTCCCACTGGAGGACAGCAGATTACTTCATTGCCTTCGGAGGAGCAGCAGATTCACGACTTGCTCTCCCACTCCTGTACCCTGACCCAGCAACCAACTGAGGGCAGTCCAAGGGGAACTCCCACTGCTCTCCCCTCCTTTGGCAAGAAGCTGCTCCTTTCTTCCTACACCTTGTATAGAGTTGAGTACAGCAATAAGAGGGTCTTACTTTGCTTTCAGCAGCTGTACCACATTAGCTCTGAGTGCAGAAAGGGAAAAGGCCCTTAACAAACTTAGGAACAATTTGCAAATTCAGATTTCAGGAATAGATAACTGAAAAAGGAGGGTGGGAAAGTTTCTTCCACACTGAATAATAAACATCACTGCTTGAAATAAATCACTTGGTTATAGTATCATACTGTATATTATACCCTTTTTTTGTCAGACATTATTACTCACAAACTTAATAATATGATCATTTTTTAAGAGCTGAGATCATGCCTAGAAATAAGTCCAAACATGACTAGACATTGTAATTCGTTTTTTCAAAGTTTTTGCTAGCCAAGAGCCAACATATGTACTGAAGTGGAAGGGATTTTAGAGAGGATGGGTTGTGTCTAAAGAAACTGGTATGTCATTCTCAGAATGCGGCTGAAATTACTGAGGGTATTGACAGCCTCCTTTCTTTCAAAAGAGTCCATCAGCCCATGCTTTGAGAAATGTTAGTATGTAAATATGGGAGGTTTTAGCTGTATTTTATAAAGGAAAGAAACCTGAGCTACCTGGTGACTTAAAGCAAGGCAAACCCTTCACAATTAACATTTTGGACCTGGAGATTACACAGGATCTGCACTGCAGACAGGACCCTGGGGCTTAGTAACCCTGAGCACAGTTGAGGTTTGGGTCATTTGTATGCCACTGAAATGCTTTTGTGGTGCATTATAGTGGTTTCCTTTAAAAACCATGTAGGCCTCCTGTTTGCCTCTGACCAGCACGGCTGGGTTTGGAACCGAGCTGGACCGGTGTGTGCACATCCAGGGACTGGAGCTCATCCAGCTCTAGAGCAATTCTAACTCAGGCTTGACTTTCCCAATATGGTTTTATAATCATGCTTAATTATGTGCATGAGAAATAACTAATTATCAAAGTGCATTGCTTTCCTCCCCCAAGAAAACACGCCATAATTATTTCACTTATTATATTTCTGTAACCCACACAACTATTGTTAACGGCAAAGGTGCTGAACATTGAAAATATTATTTCCTTCTCCTGAGTGTTTAGTATAACAATATAAGCATTGACTGTTGTGTACTTTGGTATTATTTTCCTTTCCTGCTTATAGTCCCTTCTCATGTTTCTCCATCATTTTAGGCCCCTAATAGGGATAGGATGAACCCATTGATGTCGGCACATGGAGGCCTGCTAGTAGCATGCCTTTGGTTTTAGTCTCCTAGCAGCAGCCATTCATGTTATGTGGGCTTTCTTTTTTGGGCATTGCCCACCCCTGAAACTGACTTCAGGCATTTTTCACTGCCTGTTCTGCATGAATAGCCACAGGCCCCTTGCCAATTGTCCCCCCTTCTTGAAAGCCAGCCTCAGCCAAAGGCCTTTTCAAGTGTGATCCCAGAGTGCCACACAGGCTTTCAGGGTATTGTTGTCGAGATGAGGGCCCTGCACTGGAAAGTGGGGTCAGAAGAGAAAGCACAATAAGGGGTGATGGAGGCTTCATGCAGTCCTCAGATGCTGGCCTGTTTATTAATTTACAAAACTAATGTCACTGTCTTTAGAGAAGAGATTGAGTGAAAAAGATGCCCTTTGAAGAGAAGAACTGCTTTTGATGCATTACCAAAACACTGCTCCCCTTATTAAATTGATTTTATGGAAGAAAGTACAGCTAATAAAAGTTCAGAAACACCAATAAAATATTGAAGGTCTGGATTCAGTGCTTTCTTTTTTCCTCATCAGCTCAGACACAATTCGTGTTAATGGGTTTTACAAGCTGTCCTTGGGCAAAAAAACCCCTTAAATTTTCAAATATCTGGTCTTCCTTATGCATGTCACACAAACTATCAGTCAAGACAGTACAATAGTGGAAGCCCTTTAGCAGAGCTCTTCCTCATACATAATGTAATTAAATATTCAAGCAGAATTTTTTTACCTTTCAGTGTTTTGGTGAGGGGGAACTAATAGAGTAGGGGTCCCTAAATCTTGAATATAATGTAATATACACAAGTGGCTTGACTTGTGAAAAGATTCAAAGCCAGGTTTGAAAACATTGCTCCTGAAGCCTGTGTTGGTACAGACTGGTGGATCTAGGCAGGCAGTTCTTTATCTGGCAGTTCCTGTCACATGAGATGGAGTCCTGTTCTCTAATGGTACATAAGGCTTGCACTGCAGGTTTTAATCTAAGAGCAACCTCGGGAATAAATGTGGTTTCTTGACTTTGTTACTCTTCTTTCCCTCCCCTGGCCAGAAGAGAGGCTGCTGTACCCCCTTACTGCCCCATGCCTGGTGGTTTGATTTTGCTGGCCACTGCCACTTCAAACTGTGAACTCAGTTCCATCGTTCTCCTTCCCAGCACAGAGGTGGAGACTGTGCTCCCTCTGTCTCAGATCAGCTCATGAAACAGCATGTCATACCCATTTGAATCAGGTCCCTTTATCACCCAAAGAAACCAAAGGAGGACAAGTGTCTTCGGCTGTAGATGGCTTATGCTTTCCACAGGTGGTGTCATGAGCTGCCAGAGACATGTGATGATTATCATTGTGGATACTACTTAGGATTGAATTTAGGGAATTTTGATGCCACAAGTATGAAACTCTACAGCTGGAACTAAAGATGACTGCCATCAGACTCGTATCCTCTGTAAGCTGGAAGCAGAAGGAAGGCATTCCAGTCTCACCAGTGGGTTACAGATGCAAGATTAGGAGTCAGTTTTAAACATGTGGCCATAAACCTGTGATCGAATTTTAAGTGCTTTCAATTAATGTAGATCAAAAGAGACTTTTGCAGTTGGACAGACTTTCAAAAGTACCAGACTTCAAGCATAAATCTGTCCGGTCTTCCTTTGTTTTTCATAACTTGTCTTGCCATGTTTGTTAATTATGGAAGGCATTTAGGACTTGCTCTGTCTCATCCAGTTTCTTCTCTTCTTTAGTGCTCCAGCAGTGAAGTCAGCAGTTTTACTGCCTTGAACCCTGAAAGTCATTTATGGCCAGCAAGTGGGTGTAAATTGCTAATGGTAAAATTTTAAGTCTACTCTCTATGCAGAGCAATGGAGATTGATCCATGGAACAAAAATAGTTATAACCTACTCACCTTCCTAGTAGCAGATAATAATTCAAAGGCTTGTTATCTTTTCTTTAAGTGCAAATCGAGAAGAAATAAGTCGATGATGAGGAATGTTCTTACCTGAAAGCAGATACCAGAACATCACCCAGTATGATAAACACTATAACTTTTAATTGTACATTTATTTCATCTTTCAACTATGCTGCAGACACTACATACACAGTTCACAGCTTGGTACGTTGGTCTCCATTCTGCTGTACAATGCATGTCCTTAGATAATACATTTGGTTATAAATATGTATTTAGATTCACTGGAAGCATAAAAGTGTGGGTTCTTTTTTTTCTGAACAAAACACTATTACCAATTTTGGTCTACATATATTTTGATAGTTAATTCTCTACAAACTGTTTTTGTTTGAGAAAGAGTTAGTAGATCTTCAAACATAGAATTCAGCGAAGAATAAGGTGACTGGTTAGTGAATTATTCTGTAGTATTGTTTTTAATTATTTCCTATGCTTTTGTACTTGCAAGTATCTGGTGTGAACATACTGCACATCTTAGTAGAAAGGTCCGAAGTGCTTTTGCATACATCATCCTCTCATTAAAATTAGCTAATTTAAAAGTGCCTCCTTGAATTATGTTAAAAAGTCAGATTATCCAGCCTTTTACAGTGCTTTCACAATTGACAGTGTCTAAGTAAGGGTACATAAATAGGCCAAATATCTTCTCAAAATGTGGTCACATCTTTCTTCTCTTTATTAATAAAGAATATAAAAGTAAGATGTTGCTGAGGTGACACTGCTTCAATCAAGGCTGAAAGCTGCTATTCTGTATGAAACACAGCATCTTTGCAAAAGAACATACTGGAGTGCAGTAAAGGGCTTTAAACATCTCTGCAGCCTGTGGTGAAAAATCCCACACCCTTGGACACTTTGGGACTTGCCTGTACAAGATCTGTTTGTTTTGGCTTTGAGTGGAGGAGAGGATTTGTCCTCCATATATAAACAACCGCAGATAATAGGATGTCAATAAACATGTTTGAAAATTAATCAAATTAACCACAGAAAAACATTGAGATAGAAATATGGCAGGTACCAGTAAGTTTCTCATGAATTATTTCCCTTTTCCTTCCTTATGAACAGCAATAAGCTGCTAAAGTACCCAGGAAAGCTACTCTGACAAACTTGGCAATTCCATGGCTGGAATAAACAGAGTCATGACCAGGTCAAGAAAATCCCCAGCATGGGGAGAGGTTTTATGGTGGCTGAGAGGCATTAATGGCTAAAAAAGGTGTCTGGTAAAGATAGGGGGTTGAATAATTCTCAAAAGAAGTTCAGCATTTTGGTTCAGATGACAAGCCAAAGAGATTTTCTGGAGGTTTCTGAGTCTCACTGAGGTAAAACTCAAGTAACAATCTTAGGAGAACAAGGCTTCCTGTGACATTTCAAGCTTCTGCTTCTGGTCCATTTAAAAATTAAACAAGAAGTACAAGAACAAAATACTTTCTTTAAAAGGAAGTTAATGCATCATGCTTCAGAGTTAACTGAGTTTTGAGTTGGTTAAGTTTGGGTTTAGGTGTGATTTTGGACCATCTTATGCTGATTTTAAACCATTGTGAGTTCTCTAAGTAGTCGGGGAGGTTTTTTTAGCTACCTGGGCAATACTTAAAGCAGATTCCAAACACAGCATGAGGTTTAGCATTAAATGGGGTCAGTAGTGCAGGTTTCTACATCCTTTTATTTTTTATCATTTTTGAGCTCTGTTACTTTCTTCACAGCTATTTATCATCTGAAGGATACAGGAAAGGAGAAAATGGGCAAGTCAAAATAAATTTTTAGAAAATGAAAATAAGCAAATTCTGTCTTCCCTAATCATACACTGTTTCCTTTTCACTCCACAAGACAGATAAACTGCCGGATAAAATTAGGTTAAGTGAAGAGCAGTGACATTGTGAAAACTGTGGACAGAGACTTCAAACAAAATGGTCAAGTTATGATGAAAAAACACCTGGTGGTGGTTTTGCTTTGCAATGGAAAGAATACAGTGTTGCTGAGTTAGGTTTTGGAGACCACGTGAAATCTGACTGCAACATCCTCTGAGGGTGCTGCTTTTGTTAACTTCAGGCTGTGCAATTTTATTCTTCATGTAATGGACATGAAATCCACTATGAACAGGAAATGTCCAGGTCTCATCACAGCACACAGCCTTGTTGCTGATACAAAGCAGTTCCTCCTCCACTTGTAGATAACATGGTGCAGGATTGTGATGTCCAAAGCCTCTTTAATAGCGTTTGTTTGTCTTTCTGACATTTTTTGGCAATTTCAGAAAGGTTTATGGTGTCACCACAAGGCTTTTGGAAAGACTCACCTTCCCAAAAACACTGCAGAGGTAGATGGATTTCCAGAGGGAAGTTTAGCTCTGTGTCTTGCAGTGGGAGGTCACAAATATGGACTGGTCTGCAAAATGTGGTTGTCCAGCTGTGTTATTTTGAAATCATCACCTCAACTGTAATGACTGGGAGTCTTAAAAAATGTCTTAATTCTGCTTTTGAGTCCCTTCAATGTGCTTCCACTTGTGGATGTCATCTCCTGAGTCCTGCCTGAGCCCTTCTGTTTGATTCACACTGAGGGGATGCCTGAACATGGGTCTGCAGATGGACTTGGGCAGAGTTCAGCTACCTCAGAATCCCTCACACGTGAACTGATTTCTCCTGTCATTGCTTGAAATGACAACACCAAGCTGCTTCATCTCAAAGAGACTTTGTTTTCTGTCTTTCCTTTGCAGAGTAGTCTGAAATGACCAGAAGATCCACGGGGATGGAAGTGTTCTGGAGGACGAAGGTATGGTTTCAATTAATATTCAACATTAGTGGGATCAAAATGTTTCACAAAAATACAGTAATTTTGACAGGATTCAGACTTTAAAGTTCGGGTTTGGTTCTGACCAGGGAGAAATAGAATCATCTGACATGAAAACCTGTGGGACTTTTTTAAAAAGAATACAAATCAATTTTTAAAATGTTTGAAATATTTTGGTTTTACTTTATTGCAAAACAAAAACAATGCTGGGGACTCAGAACTAGTGTAGAAGCAAATCTGTCATTCACTGGCTATTTCCTTGAAATACAAACATGGAAGTCAAAGAATCCATCTGATTACCTTGGTAGTATTCCTGTCTTCCTAGCTCTTCCAGTCTGGAAGTGTGACTGATCTGTAAAGCTTTAAATGGTAATAAAGTGCTAGGAATAGGATTTCTGTGTGGTCCCTGTGCCAGCATCAGAGCAAAGATCCAATACAGCTAATCTGTTCCAGTTTAATGAATGTCCTGCTGACTTTTAAGGGAGCTGCCTGCCTGACTGCCCGCGAAGTCTTTAAAAATCTCCGCCTATTTTGGTAGAATTTTGCCAGGAAACCAGACTGAGCAAGCCCATGGAGAAAATGCAATTGCCATTCCTACAGGTTTCCACAGGACATTTGACCCCTCCTCTTGCTTTCTTTCTTCTTTTTATACCTCTCTGGAATGCAGATATTTTGGTTAATTTTCTCCAGCTGTCACAGAGTCTCACAGGAAAATGACCTCGCAGAGTGACCACTTCCCCTACGCCTTGACTTGAGGAGAATTTTTTCTTTCAGAGCTTTCACCACATCACCCATATCACTGTCTGGTGTCTTTCATGAGTCAGGAAAATAGAAAAAAAAAAATAGAAAAAAAATTTCCACCCTTTAGAAAAAAAACAGGGGGAACTAAATCAGGTCATTTTGGGTTGGTTTTATCAATTTACATAGATATTTCAGATCAGTTAGTCCAGCAGAAAGTTAGTATTACCCATTCCCACTGAAGAGCAGGGAGCTGTTAATATTTGGATATCTTTCTTCTAAGAAGATTTTCAGCATGAAATTAGTTCATTCATTTAATAATGACAGCAATCTCAGCAAATTTATTTTGTTCTTTTAAATGTACAATCTAGAGAGGGAAGTTTTATTGCAGAAACTGTGTCTCAGTTCTGGTTTGCTGAAATAGCACAACAAAACAACACATGCGAAATGAAATATGTAAATGAGATGCATAGACCTCAAAAGCTAATGTTTTAAGTACGGTGGTAAAAGAAAGACATATGTAAGAAGAAAATTGCAATGTAATTTTTGTTGGCTTCACACGCTACTGAGATAAATTTTATCTTGTTTTATTCCTGCAAGGAATTTGAAATCGATGGACTATTCCAGGGTGCAATATCAGCATGTGCATCAGTCTGTGCAGAATCAGGGCCTCCCAATTCTTTATGATGGTATTAAGGGCAGCCCCTGCATTTTCATTCTCAAAGCCAGGTTCTGCAGTTCTCACGAACAGGACCAAGGTTTTAGTTTGCTGTGCCTCTCTTACCTTTGCTTTTTTGTAGGACCTTTTGTTAAGCAAGACTTTCCTCTTCCTTCAAGTTTCTCCTCTGTTAACCATAAATAATTGATTAGGGCTTGTAGAATCCCAAAGATTTCCAAGTATAACTTTTCCCCAGTGGTTTTCTTTACTGCCTTATATTTTAAAACCTACATATACTTAGAGTTTCTTCTGTCTTCTACCCTGAGCCTGAAGTATCTGAATGAGTGGAAGGGAGAGATGGGGGCTACTGTGAGGAAACAGCAATCTTTCCTAGACCAGCAAATGAAATTTCTGTGATTTTTCTAAAGGCCTCATTTACTTCTGTTGTGTCTGAGAGAAAATACTGCATCCCCCTGCTGGGATATAGAGCAATTCCACACTGTAATAGCTCTTCATCTTCTCTGTCTTATGTTTTGAATGAGTATCCCAAAACCTTGGCATTTTCTGTGGCATTTTGAGAATTTTCCTTCAGGGAATTTTAATGAACTTGTGGTTTTTGAGTGTTTTTGCATTATATGAGTGCTTCATCAAGGCTGTTCAAGGTGAGCAGGTTGTAGCTGTGGTTCATTTCTCTGATATTCCAAAGCTATTGTCACCATAAGTTATTTTTCTAACATAGACCTTTTAATTGTTTAATTTCAGAATTTTGGGACTGACTACTTGGTACAATCCCCAACAATTTAGACATTTTAGAAAGAAATTCAAGGTAGATTTTCATGGTTTGTGGTGTTAAGTAGACAGTCTGATATAAATATATGCCTAATAAAGTTCTAAAAGCAGGTTGCTCTTGTGCAGTGACAAGATTTTGGGCTTTTCTGTCCTGTGTGCAGAAGAAACACCTGGCAGGGTAATGAGCTCACAGATTTGAAAGAGTGGGCCCATGGTACAAAGGGCCAAGTGTGGATTATGGAGATCATTATGGCATGAGCCTGGTATGTCCCTCATGGATATGGGGTGAATGGGTCTGGAGTTAGAAAATAATGAGATTTTATCATGTCTCAAAGGCTGCCATGAAGGGACTCAGCTAGGGCTCACAGGTGAGCAAAATCATGGTGTAACTGCTGAACACTTGGGTTTGTAATCCTATTGATCATCCTATTGTTGCATAGAACCTATAAATCCTTACTCTCTCTATGTATTTGTGACTACACATTGCAGGGATGCCTCAGCCTTAAATGGAATCGTCCTAGTTTGTAATGGGGTATATATATTCCTCCTCCTCACAGATGCTGAGCACAGCAGTGTATGGGAAAAGCAGCTTTGTCTGAGAATGCCCTCAGCTGGGACACACACCAATTTTCCAGCCCATGTGGGACCTCAGCACTGCTGCTCAGGTTCAGTGTGTGTAGTCAGATGTGCTGCCTCAGCTGCTGCTGATTCAGGTTACTCTTCCTGTCTATCCCAACCACTTCATTCATTCCCTTAAACCTCCAGCTGGAAGGAGATTGTACCGAAAGATGTGGCAAATCTGAGGAAGTGGAAGGGACAGGGATGATGACAAACTCTGCAGGAATGTGAAGGGTCACAAGCTCCTGCCTGGAGCTAGCCATGGCCTGGGGCATGGTGTCCATCTGTGCTGTTAGAGGTGCTCAGTCATGTGCTGATCCCACTTGCTGGAGACCCCACCTCAGCTGGAGCTTTAAAGGCATGTGCTTTTGGAGCAGCACTGCCTGAAAATCAAAGCGGCCATATTGACTGTATTGTAACTTGGGAATAAGGGAGTAGGAAAATGCCTCAAAATTGCATGCAACATTCTTTCACTTGTATGTGTGCTGAGTAGACTCAACTTTATGAACAATCCCATTTATTTCAGTGGAAATTCTTCCAGAATAAGCTTTGGCTGAGATTAAGAAAAATGATGGCATCTTTTCCTAAATGATTCCTCTTTGCATGAGCTGAATTTTTACAGCTAAAACCTTTGGAATTTAAGAAATCTGAGAAACAGATTTCTCAAGTCCTCTTAGCCTTAATCACAGAAGTGGAGGTTCTAATGATTTTGTATCTAGGCCTGGTTTCAAAGGCTCACTTTGCACAGAATGGAAAACACTGCTAACAACATTAACGATATGGATGATGGGTGTAATAACAATTTCCTTGGAATTAGTATCTGTGAGATACTATGGCTTGATTGCTTTGCTTCACATCTCATAGCGACATAAAATTTCCATCTTGCAGATCTTTCAAAGATCAGTAACTATAAAGACAAGTGGTCTTAGTAAATTGTTCAGCCTGGAAGGTGATCTTCATACCTCTCATGTTTATGAAATTAAAATGGGTTCTTTGTACCTGCTATATACAAATAATTACATAAACATCTCTCTATTAACTTAGATGGATTCTTTGCATTTCAAACTCTAGAAATTCTACAAGGAAAAGAGGGAATGAACTGGAGAATGAGTAACATATTCCAACTGATAAGTGTTTCCTCAAGTGTATCTGTTTCAGGAAAAGACTTCAGCATATGTTTAACTTTAAGCATGTGCTCAGGTCTCACTGGGTTTAAACACGCACCGATTGAGGATGCTTTCTTAAATAGAAGCAATATGCTGTCTCAGCGAAGTCAACTTGATTTGCCAACTACTCCCCTCCTTTGCATATAGGTGATTTCAACAGGCATCTGTAAAGAAAGGAAAGCTGAGGTCTTTAGAGCAGCTCCTGCCTCCAAAGTGAATTTTGTTCTCTGCAGTACAAAGTGCAATCTTTCCAATGCCAAAGCTTTTTCCTATCAAAACAAACACAGTGTAGCATAATGGGGCTGCAGGCTCCTTTTGTAGTCTATGGGAAAACAATAAATCACTTCTTATGGTATTTTTGCATTGTCCCTTTTTTTTCTGTCTTTACCATCTGATCTCTCTAAAGACTGAGCAGATCTGGCTGCACAAATACATGAGAAGTTGCTTTATTATGAAGGGGGAGAATAAAAGGTGTTGAGAGTGACTAGGTCATAGTCTTGTTGGATGCCTGTGTTTAGACTCCCTTCAGCATAGTTTTTGGTGACAAACTGCACAGCTGTAATGCCTTACATTTACCAGCCTGCATATATGAAGGGTGTGTAATGTTAACTAAGCCCTTTCCCGTCCCTCATGGAAGACCACCCTGCCTGCAAAATCTCCAGAGGGAAACACGGCATGTCCTGATCAGAAACTGCCTTTCTTGGCAGAAATACAGAGTGTTGCATTAACCAAAACAGCATTTTTTAAAATGTTTTTGATGGTGGCTGCTTTTTATTTAAATATTCATGTTGCTTGTGTAAATGGAATCTCATTTGGTCTTTACATCCTGACATCACAGGACTACTTGAAAGCCTTGTTAACATTTAGCATTGGAATTTGTTTCAAGCCCTGCACAAAACCTTCAAAGCTTGACATGCTCAGGGCAGAAAACGGTCTGGGTTCTCCTCAGCAGTCTCCTAGACAGCAGTTTTCTCTGAGACAACCTTTCTGGTGGTGAAAGTGCCCTGACTGTTCCTCACCACTGACAGTGCGGTTTTTCTACTGGGTAGGAGTTGTTACTAAGCAAAAGTCACTTCCGAAACTTATTTCACTTTTCTAATATTGACTTCCCTGTGCCTTCACCTGTTGCTGTGTATTCCCCAGCAACCTGACTGTGAGTTCAGCAATAAACATCGCTTGTCTTCTGAACAGTGAGTAATGCAGCCCTCAGTAACTGCAATTATCACAGAAATAGTATTAATTATATTGTGCTGGACACAACTGTGACAACACCGTTTATCTCTAACTGCACATGTAAAGGGAAGACTTGGGATAGTGAGTCCGGGGGAGTCACTTTAAGCTCACAAGGGCACAACTGCATTTAAAACTTGGCCCCAGGAAACTCATCCTGGCACCTCCAATATGTCTGAGGACATAATAAACACACTTAAACAGTGCCCTTCTTATTCCTCCTCCAATCATGGGTAGGAGGCTTCTTGCTTCAACTGTTACTCTATATACATGTCAGCACAGCATAAAATACACTGTCTAGACGGTCTACTTGAACTTGCAAGGTGCAAGATTTGTAGAACTAAACCCTTCTCTCTTTAGCACCATTTCAGCAGTGTAATTTCACTCAAAGCAAATAAAACTGATCCCGATTTACCTCTGAGTAACCTCAGAGACACTTGGCTACTCTCAGGGTGTTGGGCTGAATCCTATGTTAGGAAACTAAAACGTGAAGTAGTGTTTTCTGACAAGGGGTTTACCCATCAGAAAGGTCGGAACTGTAGGGCCAGTGGTGACAATGAGCTGCTTCTTTGCCATGTCCCAGATTTTCCAAGTGTGTGATGGTTGTAATTAAGTTAATTTACCTGTCTTGGATACTGTGACGAGTAAATTGCAGGAGGGCTCATAAAGGGGTATCAAATGTGTGGTTCTAGATGTGAAATCCCTACATTTAGACAACTACTTTTGTGGGTCCCAGGAGAAGTGTCTGTCTTTTCCTGCCCACCAATCAGGCCTTTGTTGCACAGAGCATGAAACACTGGCTGTCCTATACCAAAATCTTGGCTTTGTTATATGCGTATCTAGAATTTTGCCCACTCTGACCATGGCGAGAGGCAACACTCTCATCTCTCTGATCTTACAATTTTTCTTCAAGAAAGATACATATTACTCTCTGCATTTTGCAGATGGAAAAACTGAGCAAAGAGGTTAAATAATGTATTCTAATAACTGACAGAGATAACAGATATGGGAATAATACGGATGGGCAGAAGTTTCAGGCCTCTGAGAGGGATCAGGATCACTGTGCAATTCAGCTCAAAGCTGAACGTGGTATTCATATGCACCTAGAAGGGTCTGCTTTGCTGTATGTCTCCTCATAACGTGGTGTAGATCCTCACAAAGCCAGGTGCAGATGTCGTTATGGTAATAATGAGCTTTATTAGAGCACATTTTCCACACTCATATTAATCCACTCAAATATCCATGGAATAATACCCCAAATTTTCTTATTATATGTCATCTCCCTCTCTTCCTGTGAGATTTAGAATCAGTATCTGGATATACAGAGGAGGCAGAGTTGGCATCCTCACCTTACTCTTCCATCAACTTATGTCTTCACTGGGAATGGAGGGGCCAAATTCTGTGATATTTCTTAATAATTTTCTGGACTGTGATGATTTCGGGCTTTTTTTTTTTAGCAGTAGTGGTGACTTGCAGAAAGGCTTATAGGTAGTGTTCATGCCTTTTTGTGTGCAAAGTACAAGGGATTTTTTCCATTTTGAAAAAGAAAAATAATATGTATTTTTTTAATCTACTTCCTGTGGTAATGTTGTGTACCAATGAAGGTAAAGAGAGAGTCAGTGCTGGGATGGCTTTTATTCATTTAGTGTGTTTGGAAAATAAAAGGAATAAAACTTCATTAACATAAACAGTCTGTTAGGTCCCATACTTTTACCCCCCAGAGGTCTTCCTGTTTCCTTGTGTTTTGATAAAATGGCTGATATACTGCTAAATTGCTGGGAAAGTTAGGAATAACATTAATTTAATGAGGGAGTTAGATTAAAAATATGTTGTAGAGCTGAACTGCTGCTTTTTTAACTGCTTGGCATTCCTGGTGCTGGGTCTTGGTTTCTGTAGCCATGCAGCATATGAATCAGAGAGAATCCACCCTGTGCTTTGGCATAACTCTTAAAGCACTGACAGTTCCTCTTTCTTCAGCAGTAATTAAACAAGTAAAAACTGGTTACTTTGGTTAGCAGATATAAATGTGGAAAATATTCACAAATATATATCACTGGGCGTGTGTGTCTAAGGAATCTGGATGAGCTGTGGTTGGACTCTCCTTTTCCACATACTTACAACAAAGGTGCTTTATCCAACAAGCCATTTGGGCAAGGTCTTCTATTTTAGCTAATTCATGTTCTCTTTTTTGTTTGTAAGGCTGGAAGGTTTGCTGATAGTGCAGTTCAGTGCAACCCTTGACGAGAGGAGGCACTGTTGGGGATAGGACTCTGCAAAAGGAAAAATGAATTAAAACTGGGATGAGACAGTCTGAAAAACTAAGGCCCTGCCCATCCTTATGTTTTTTTTTTTGTTTTCACTGATTTGACCTCCTCTAGTGAGCTCAGCAATTACAGAGCAGGCTACTACGTTTCCTTGTTTGGAAGCAATTGTAGCACTGAAAATTTATCTCTTACTCAAAAAAGTTCTCTGGTAAATAACACGTGTACTAGTGTAAATGTGCTCCTTGTGGCACGGAGAGGAGCTGTGCCCTGACTGCAGAGGCAGGCTGTAATCCTCCACAGCAGGCATCTCTAACGGGAGTTCTGACTGGCTGTTTAAACACCTACATCTTTTGGGAGGAAGCCTGAGCTAATGACTAGGCATTAGCAGGCTTTCAAGAGCAGTGTGCTTAATGAGGACTTTCTTGGAGGCTCCCTTTACAGCCATAGACAGGAAAAAAAGCTTTCCCTTTGCCTCAGTGACCCCTCTAGAAAATGGGAATAATCAAACCAGAGTTTATAGATCCAGAAATCCTTCATGTGATGACAATTCATGATCACCTTTGTTACCCACTCTAGGGGGCAAACTACCGAACTTCCTTGGATTAACTCCTGTCAGAAATAATGCGGATAGTTAGGGAAAATATATTATACTGATTTTAGCATTTCTGCTAAAACACTTGTTTAAACACATATCTAAACCAATGACATTAGCCTAAACCTGATCTGAAGGAAGCAGCCTAAGTCTCCTTATAATACAACATCCCAGCCTTCAATATTGAGGGGAGGAGGAGACATACTTAATAATTGAAGTGTGTCTTGTCTTTTCAGTCTAGTGCTGCTTCATTCCAAATTCCAGGAATACCTATGGCAGCTATGTGGATGATCTGCTTACTGCCATTTCTGTTTCCCATATTTATTTTCCACTAGCCTTCTCCTTGTTAGGTTGATGCTTGATTTTGTATTTTTCAGTTCATCTTGTGGCTCTTTTCCCAGTGTCTACTTTTCCAAGCCATTGGTACAATTGGCACCTTACCCATGCACAGGACTTAGGGATCCTGCCCACCACTGGGTAGGAAATGGCAATGGCAGAGAATGGTGAAGTTTCTCAGCACATTAGCAGGAAAAAATCATTAGGCACCTCACCTGGCAATTCAAATGTTTGTTGAATTCATCAGTCTTTAAACCTGATAGTCTTAAACCAAGTAAGGGCAGTTTTAGTCTTATTTATTTTTAACAAAATAGCTTCAGTTTATCCCTGTAGGATATTTTATTTCTCTCAAATTACCCAATTCATATTCACCTCCAGCAGGGTTCTATTTTCTCACTGCTGTTTATTACACACTGCAGAGTTGCCTCTCCTCTAATTTACCCCCATGGTACAGCTCCACTAACTAGAGAGGAGAAATTCCTGCTTTATACCAAAATAAGCAAAAGGAGAATCGGTGCCAGATTTTAACTTTGGTGAGCAGCTTGTTTCTCTTTACCTGGAATCATCCAGCGATACCACAACTGGGAGCTATAGTCAGACATCCAAATATAACAAATATTTCTGGGTTTGCATATTACCCTTTCCTGCTCCTCAGATTCAGGCTGGGAGGAAGAGGAAGATTATGAAAGAAAATGTATGCATGAATATTTTTGCAATCTGCTGTGCTAAGAAGGAAAAAATGTAGAGAGCAGATGACTGATTCATGGTGTTTTGGTTGAAAATATTGTAGCTTTTAAACATTGCCTCAGTGTGGTCGGGGTGCTTACAGTAAATACATTTCACACCAGATGTGGTCTCAACTGTACATGACTTAGAATTTTCCTGCACACAGTAGCTGTCAGTTCTGGGAGCCTGTGCATCCCCAGGTTTCAAAAAGAGTGTTCCTGTTGTAGCTGTCCTGCCCAAGGGGTGCTGGCAAAATGAGCACAAGGGTTGGGGAGGCTGCTGACCCCTAAAAATTTCAAGCTTCAAATAGTCTACAAAACATAGATGCCAGTGTTCTGCTTCCAGGAGCTGAATAATGCCTTTTGTTCCTAAACCACATGTCTTTGCATTAGGAGGAGCAGGCACCATTAGAAGAGGTGATATTCCACCGACCCCATAACATGCAAGCTCAGCAGATGCAGAAGGGCCCATAGGACATTTTCTTTTCTCAAATGGATAATACATACATTGGCTATGTTGTTACGGGGTGTAAAAACAGAATGGGGCTTCTGATTCTAGCTGAAAAGTTATCAACTACCTACTATGCTTGCCTCTGTGAAATCCCTGCAAGTGATCTGGGACAGTGAAAGATATATGTTATGATTTCTGCCATTCACCTGGCACCATATATACTTGGAATTTCTAGAAAGAATTCAAAGAAGTGAAAAAAAAAGAAAAAAAGAATAGATGATTGTTGATGAGCTGGATGTGGTTGTTCAGTTACAGAAAGATGCTGAGTATACAAAAAGATTCTGAGTACATTAGTCTCAGCAGGGTGTTTTGCCAAGAGTGTATTACTTTTGGAACTGAAACTGGACTTGCACTTGAATGGGAAAAATGCAGACCTGATCTCGTGCACATGAATGGGCAGCTCCAATGAGACCTGTTAAGGAGCCTGTGTGGAGCTACTGCTCCAAATACAGGGCTCATTCAGGGCCTGTGTGCAGACCTTATTTAAATGCTTGTGATGCAAGAATTTAAGGAATAAAGGAGTATTATTTCATAATATTTAGAATATAAATACCACTTTTTCTCCCAGCAGGACTGAGAGAGTTTATGGCAATGCCCCACCTAGCACCTTCTTCCCTGGGCTGTCCCTAAGCTGCAGTCAGATGTGACATTGCAGTGATGCACTGCTTTAGCTAATGTGGCTTTTGTAGCAGGAAAGCTGCAACACCTTGGGCTTTGGGTAAGCTGCAAATAGTATTCCCTACATGAAGCCATGGGCAAATATTTGCCTGTTTGACAGCTGAAGCCTGTGGTACTCTGACCTCACTGCTTTCAGCACTCAGACCTAGTTTACAGCCAGTCTGAGATACCTACACGTGTAACAGCCGTGCCTTGCTGTGAGTAGATAGTCCAGAGACTTTGCATCATTGTTTGACAAGAATCAAGCTCAAACCTGGATGTCTCAGGTCTCAAAGAGCCAAATTCGTGTTACTGAGTCCCTACACAGCTATACAAATGGAAGGATTTAATAATGTCTGAATGTAATTTTGGGTAACTGAGTAATTGACGTAATACTGGTCGCAATATGTTGGCTGGTGAAGACCACAATAAACTGTGCATGTCAGCTAATCATGATTAAACACTGATGAGGCCAGGCTAAAACTGCACTTAGCTGACATGTGCTGAATGCTATTTGTTCTTGTCTACACCGATTCACTTTGCATTCACTGCGGCACAATATAGATAAGCCCTTTGGGGAGAGTGTAGCTCTGGTCAGGTCTCAGTGTTCCCTGACTGGCCAACAGCTGCTCAGAGCAGGTTTATAAAGGCACCACTTACCCATCCTTTGATGGAGAGATAAGCCACTGTAATGTAATTACAACCAAGGAGATGGGAGAGGGGGAAGAAAAAAATATGCCAATCATGAAGGGGGTACATGGAGAGCCTCAGATCCCTTCTAACCTAAACATTGTGGCAAGGAAAGAAGTCTTAATTAGGAAACGTGTAGGCATAGAACAGGAGCCCATCCTAAATGAATTGGGGTGTGATGAGCATAAAGAAAATGCTTTTTAAAAAGATCTCTGACTCCCACTGAGTGCTTGTTTCTTAGACTTCCTTGCCTAATAATGTCAGCATTTAAATGGCCCCAACTCCCAAATAACAAGGCTTTGAAGTTAACACCTCATTGAGGTATAGAGTTCATACGTTTGCTATTCCTATTATTTGGCCAGAAACCGTTTTCTGCATGGCTAGCTTAATAGGGCAACAGAATATTAAGTTGTATAGGGATTGAGAAAGCTATTCACACAAAGGAAAGAGCTACAGACTTCATGTATTTGAACAGAACCTGACAATTAAAAGAAAAGAGCAAAAGTCTGGGAAGTGCCCCGAATCACATAATTGCGTGAAATTTTTTCATACCTGTGATATTTCCAGTGGCCAAGCACAAACACAAGGAATTTTAGGCTTGCACTCTGTTAGGGAGTTGTAATTAAGAGATGAGATGAGTTGAGGTGTTTTTTTCATCCTGCCAAAGTTTTAAAGTTTCAAAAAGTATTCTCTCTTTAGCAGGACAAAATTGAGATGTTTCGGGTTTTTTTCACTGAAAAAGACAAAAACTGTGTTGAGAAATTATCTGGTGCTGGTTGGACCAACTATTTAGGGGGTAGGGGATCCAGACTCAAGTCTCCCACTGTTGTTTTACCATTACAGAGCAATGCCTCAGCCACCAGGCTATTGCCTATTTTAGAATCATTTTCTCTTGGTTTTGGCCCCAGCGCACAGCAGAGCTCTGGGAAAGACATCTTCAGACAGTATTTGTTTAATATATACACCAATAAAATGGCCTTTCATTCATCTGTATTTTTTGACGCAGTGATTGCCAGTTGTCTCCACTTGTGGTAATATGCTGTGGCAGAATAATTATCACCACCCCAAAACAGCTATTCTAAATCACAGTTATCTGTACCATAGAAAAGCCTCGAGCCTGCAGTTAAAGAGAGGGCTCTTTGGTACTTGCTGCCATATGGCAGATGTTTTCTTACCCTGGAAAATTCATGAATAATCTAAACAGTGCAATGGAGGGAGTAAATGATGTTATTGAGCTCATTTTCAGAGGTAGGGGACTGAGCAAGTGAATTGACCAAGGCCATGCAGGAAACTTTGCAGTGCCAGGATTAAACAAACTTGATAGGCTATCCCAGGCTTTGACCACAAATAAAGGCACCTGTGTCCTTTAAGTACACATTAAAAAGCATAAACTAGGCATTAGAATGATTACAGAAGTTGAAATGGTTTAGAAGATATTTGCTTGTTCCAGTGCCCATCTGAATAACAGTTTCTAATTTTTTGTTTCCTATTGTTTTCACAGTTTAGAATGTGCTGGGGTAAAATTGTATTGTGTTTGGGATTCAGGAGATTTCTTATCATTTATGTCAGACTTTCACTAGCTTAGGCTAAGCTTATGTTTCAGTTATTTCTCTGAATATAGGTATAAAACTACCTATCTCCTCCAGGCTTCACTTAATGAAGGATTCCTTCCTCATTCCTACCTGTTGTAATTATTTCATATCTCTACCACTGTAAATACTGTAACAAAACCCACATCAGGTATTCAGCTACAAGCAACTGGCATGCATGCTTAGATTAGACAATTATTACAGGCATGCAACCAGAAAAATCTTGTGCAAAAATATCTTTTTTTTTTTTT
>VXBX01006396.1:557887-588906 GCA_013400415.1 Scytalopus superciliaris
TTAAGTCTGTGAGCCCTCTTAGGGCTTGGGAAGCAGATTGAAGGCAAGTTCGTGTGTTTATATTAACTTACTGCTAAGAATGAATCACAGTTTCTACCCAAATCCACTGAAGTGTTAATAGCATCTGTTCATTTTATAGCAAGTTATGGATTTAAAAATGGATGAATGGACAGGAAAAACAGCCCCATCACCCTGGTGGTCCTGTGTCCAAATGTCATGTTGTGCTGAGCAGCATTATTTATTTATACTGCTTCTTTAAAGATAAAACACCCTTTTGCACATGTAATTATCGTTCCTTGAGCACTGTGTCCTAAGGTGTAAAATCCCAATGGCAATAATTTCTTTGGGAAACCAAAGGAGTCAGATTCCTCTGCTGTTGTATGACAAAGTGATAGATTGACAGGGTGGGCAGCCCGGGTGTCTAAATGCTCTGTTCCCTCTACAAACTGAAAATGCAGGTTCTCAAAATCCCTGTTTGTTGCAGTCTGGCTTGAACTCCCAGAGACCTACATTTCTGTGTCTAAGCTCCTCTCTTCAGCCCATAGCCCAGGAAGCTGATTTTCACTCTGGGAAGCAGGAGACATCTTTCAAATAACATTTGTATGTAACCTTGCAGTGATGGAACTTTTTGAGAGGGTGGGTGTGATGCTGGAATTCCAGTCCCCACACCAAGTGTTGGATAATATGCAGAAGTTCTCTCTCCACTCCAGAAGGGAATGAGAGAGATTCAAGATGTGATTTTGGTCATCAGCTTGGACATATCTGTGATGGAAAAGACGAGCTTTTCGGCTTCTCCATCAGGCCCTGTGAGAAATACATACCATGTCGCTGTGTCATGAGATGGGACCAGGCTCTGAGCTCTCAGGATCAGGGACAGCCACTCCTGCCTCTGGTGCCTGCTTTTTACTGTCTGCTGCACTTACCGTCACTCATGTTCCCATGCTTAATGTGGCAACTTCTCCCTTGGCTGGGCAGGGAGGTTGGAGAGTGCCAGTGATGTGTTAACACTGGGGGTAGAGAAAAATGCAGTAAAAATAAAAGTTTAGGCGCCTTGTTCCAATAGATCTGTGCCTGGGTTTGAGCAAACTTGAGCTAAAGGTGGGAATAAAATCCGTGTTGCATATCCTGTATCAGAGGCACAGGTTACCTTCTCCAACAGCTCCCTCCTTCTCCAGACCTGATTCCAGCCCCTGTCTCATGCAGGTCCTGCTTTCATCTGACCACATGTTGAGATAATTTAACCCACTAATCTTGCAGAAAACTGTATTTTGATGGATCAGTTCTTCACTGAGTTGCTGATTTGAATCCTCACTGCCCAGTCTTTAGAGCTCTAGAGCTGACACAGCAGCAGAGGGGAGGGACTGGAACCAGAAGGAGGAAGGAGTAAAGGCAGAGCAATTGTCCCCTCTGGGCAGTAGGGATACTTTAGATTAGCTCGGCCATATCATCTGTCTGGACTGTGAGAGTAAACTCTGCTCTGTTTTCTGTTATTGCTTGCTTTACGCTTTGTTTGTTTTGGTTTTTGATAGGAAGAAATGTAGCTGTATATATCTGGGAGAGGGTTTTGGGCAAACATCCTTTTCTGACATCTGTTCGATGCAGCTTGGATAGGGATTGCAAGACCCCTCCCTACCAAAATTTGGGTTTAAAATGCTTCCCTGTCCAGCACATCACAATTTCCAGTGGCCTCCGGGCTATTTCAAGAACACTGAGATGTTTAATTCATCCCAGGCGCTGTGCAGGTCTCCCTGCTTGTGGCTTCTTCCCACGGTGCCAGCTACTGCTTCCAGTGCCTTTGAGGAGGAGCTTTAGGTCACACAGAAAACTAGGGCAAAGCCAGGAATGACATTCTCCTTTCCTGTGTTACAATCTGGTATCTTAATTATTATTGCAGTTCTTCCTGTTCAGTGTGAGGGTCCCTCCCCCCTCTCCCAGATTTGTGTGTATCTTCTAAGTGTCAGCAACAGAGGAAAATCATCTGCAGAAATTCAGCTCTGGGGGAAAAGGAAAAAAATGTCTTAGAAGCATTCATTCATTCATTCATTCATATTTAAGAATGAATTGTCTTCAGCTGCGCTGTGACCTCACTTATACTGTCAGGAGAGCAGCTGGATGAATTTAAAATTACACTACAGTGCCTTCCTTAAGTTTCCTTTTAAAGTTCTGGGGTGTTGTTTGAAACATTATTTTGTTCAGCAAAAGAATGGAAATGTGTTAAAATAGTTCATCATCAGAGCCCTTGTGATCTGCTGAAGAAAGTGATCCCAGCTATTACTATCCACGTGAATGTAATATTTCCTTCATTTTAGCTCATTTCCCTAATGCCTGCCATGTTTTGGGGTACTCAAACTGAATTACAAAGAGACAGATTCTGATTTGTAATATTTGTGCCAGAGGGCCAGGCCCTGAAATACTTTCTGAACAATTAAACTGTAACTGTGGAAAGATGCCACCTAATAGGGCAGCCCAAATATATGCTTCTGTAGCAGAGGAATCTTGTCAGTGTTCATATCACAGAAGTTAGGATTTTTGTCTTGATTTGAAACATTTAGAATTCCCATCTCTTCTTGTCTCTTTAAAGCTTCTCCAATAGCAGCATGTGCCTTGTGCTTTCCACCTTAAGTCTGTGGAAAGCAGCAAGCCAGTCATCATATTTAATGTGCTTCAAAAATTTCTTGATGAGAGCTCAGCTGCCATAGGATGACAGCAACAACTACCAGCACCAACAACAAATAATGAGAGCCAAATAAGCCACAGCACCGCAGGGACCTTACATGCGGTGGGTTTTGTGAAGAGAATTAACATGAAAGAGGGTTCAGTTTGGGGGTAGAGGTCAGGGCAGATAAACTCCTGTGTTCTGATACATTTCCTTAAAGTGGGAAGTGCTTTAGAGAGGGAGACTGTGGGAAGAAGCTGTCAGCAACGGGGTGGTCAGCAGTGTCAAGGGTGGTGGCCTATGTTTTTCTTCTGTTGCAGCCTTTCATCCTCCATCTGTCAAGCCCCATAATTTTCAAGGCAGACAATCAATTTTTAATACAAACCTTTAACTTCTCCCAGGTCTGAAGTGCCCCTTTTTTCTTGGAATAATGCTAAAAATGGCAGTAACTGGAGGATTGTTTAAAGTCGGTGTCCCCTCTCTGGTCTGCTTGGGATGGCAGCAGATTCCATCTGGGCAGTGGTGTGTGCCCTTGGCTCCTGCTGCTGTGACAGACTGGGCTGTGTTTCCCTTCACTGCTCTTTGCTGACACGTTGCCAGCCTGCAGATCCCACACGGAGCTGTGATGCAGCACCAAAAGGGAATGTGGCCAGTCAGGGAAAGAGCTGGAGACAGACATCCTGGTGGAGCAGAGCAGAGCTGGATGCAGGCACCCTGCTCAAGCACCTGCAGCCACGCTGGCAGTGGGATCAGCCTGGCCTCACATGCCCTACTGACCCTGCCCCGTGTTGGCATCATGGCCCCATTGGTGGTTCCTATGCCCAGCACAGGATGCTGCCAGCAGGACTGCTGTCCCCAGGCAGGCAGGCAACTGAGCTTGGGCTAAGGACTAGCAAAGGCCAGGCTTTCTTGACGCTGCACTGCACTCCGGCACTTAGCTCGAGCTGACATCTTAGCACGGCTTGTGTCATATAATTTCAGCATGAAAAAGACTTGGCTCTCACTCAAAATACACAGTGTTTTAAGTGTTTAAATTAAGCTTTAACTGACTCAGACACTGATTCTAGCTCCAGCCACTGTATTGCTGTGTTATTAAATGCTACAAACTGGAGTTCCTCCACTCATCTGCAAGGATTATCACAGTAGAACTGGCAGTAACTGAAGCATTCAGATGAGTTAACAAGGTGAAATCCTATTCCCAGTTAAATCAGTAGGAAATCTTTTAAGTGGCTGTTTTGAGGTCTATGTTTCATCCAATCATTTCAGCTGAAGTTCTCCGAAGGAGGAAGCTATATATATTCCTTCTTTCATTTCCAAACACAAATACATCCCTTAACCACCCAATGCATGGTACTGAAATACTTGCAATAAGTGGACTTAATTTAAGAAAGCATGATTTCTTAGCCTGGAAACCTCATATGGAAAACAATCCTCTTATATATAAGTGACTCGGAGTATAATAGGGATCATCTTATTTCTTTGTATCTCCTGACATTGTTTCAGTTGGACTTGAGAGTTCTGCTCTTCTGTGTTTTAACAGAAAAATGGCCTGTTCTGTTCTATACCTGCTTCTGAATGAACCCTGTGAATAACAACTGAAAATCCAGGTTACTTTTTTGAATATGTTTGAATAATCTAATGCAAGAAATGCCAAAGACTGAAATCAGGATTGGGCAGGGTTAGCAAATTCAGATCCAGATCTGAATGCAGCTGTTAGCAAATGTGGACCAGAAAGGGACTCTGACACAGACATTGTACATAGCTTGTTATTGAAATTCAGATTCAGATCAGTTGCAACATTTTGAGATGGATCAGAATTCCCTTGGCAGCAGGAAGTGTTTGGTTGTGGGGATATTATCTCAAGTCATCAGTCTAGAAAAGCATCAGAGAGCCCAGCTCCCTGCAAAGTGAAATGGTGCTAGTAATGCATTTGGTCATAAACATTTTCACATGCAACCTACTGCTGTCCTCTGCATTGGTGTTGGGGAGTAGAGTCTTAGAAACACAGGAAAAAAGTCCTAACAGTGTCCTTCAGAGCTGTACACAAACCTTTAGGTACTAAGCTTCCTAATCACTACCTTATGGCTCATAAAAGGAGCAATCTGACACCAAGTACCAAGAGGTTGTTATTCCTCCGCTCTACCCTATCCCACTCCAAATGTTAGAACAATAAATACATTTACCTCTTGTTTAAGATCACTTAAAATAAGTTGTTTTAATTAAACCTCCCAGCAATCTATCTGCACTAAGTGATTAAGTGCCTCTTCTTTCAGTGAAAGGAGAAGGGATTATCACAGGACAAGACTGATTGAATTGTGAACAGAACTAGGACTGGGTGAAACTGCTGAATATTTCTTATAGAAATTCCTGTGAAAATCCTGTGAAGTTTCAGTCTGTGTGGTGTTATTCCTCTCAAATATTTCCCCTTCTTTCAGACCTTCCTTCCCTCCCCACTGTCCAGAGTCAATGAAATAGTTATTTTCCTCAGGTTAAAGTTCAGCTTGAATATCAACTTTAAAAGCTGCCCAAGAAGAGAGCTTTCTTTACTCAGTAGGCATCATTTTAGCCAATAAACTTAAAAACAGAAAAGTATCAAAATAGTATCAAATGCCTTAAAAATTCGAGTTACATAGCAATCAGTTCTTTGCAGCTGTATCATAAAAAGTGTTTGTGAGGGTTGTTGTGCTATTTTTGCATTTTTAACTTGAAATACCTTGTGTGAATTAAAATGGAGTAGCTATTCTTTCAAACCAAGTTTTTTACATTGCTCTCAGCTTAGGAATGACACTGATGGGTTTGTTGTTTTATTGCTGGCCACCTCACTTTCAGGATGGAGAATAGTAACAATAAAAGGCCCTTTTATGTCTCGTAGTACATGTTGTGATGGTTATGGCACTATCTATCTTTCAGCTTTCCTACGCTCACTTTCCCACTTCCCATCTTTGTCCCTCTGTATCCCTGTGCCGGTACCTGACAAGATGGATTGAATGGAAAGCTGAAACAAAGTCTAGATCCTGGCGCAGCTCAGGCAGCCAAGCTCTCCAGACAAACTGCTCTGCTAATTTATTTGGATTCTTTACCTGCAGCCTCCCCGCTGTTTTAGTGCTGGGGCCTCTCTTGGGCAGAGACAGGCCAGTGTGCTGTGTGCTGGTTTTATAGTGATGTGGACAAATGATCATGAGGGACTAGCTGGGAACTATTGGCTAGCCAAGTTTGCAGTGGTGGTATTTAAAGGTAAAAGCATTAACAGCGTGCTGCCACCTCCTTTTATCTCACCCACCAGCATGCTGTGGGCAAGGCAGGCAGGATGCCACCTCTGACTGCTGCCATTTGCATTTTATAGCCAATCTCCAAATAGCATTGAGAGGGAAAATGCAGACAGAATGTGTGAGTTCAGCTCTAGCTGCAGAGTTGTCCCTACTTTTTAATTTATCCTATTAGTTGGGAGAGGCTGTGTTGCATTCGGCTGATTGGGTTTAGGCTCTGACTTTCACTGAAAGGCAAATGAAAACATGTCAAAATGTTATTCCCAGTGTCCTTCCACTGGGTGGGAATTGAATAGTTTTGGCTCCCAGTTTTAAAGATTTCTGAAGTGAACAAGACACAGAACCAATCCCAAATATGATTTATTTTTTTTTTGCTTGTCCTAATACATGGCATGTCCAGCACTAGTGTGATACCTTTGTGTGTCTTTCTGAGAGTAAAAATAAAAAAGAAAGAATAATAAATGAACCCAGGGGGACTTTTTACTGTGTGGCACCTCAGAATATATGAGTATGAGAGGAGTCACTGCTCTGCTTTGATGTGTTTTAGCAGGGACTTGAACAACTGAGAGAATCTCCTGACCAGCCAAAATAGATCTGGGTTTCAGCAGAGGATCGTGGCCATTCTGCCTTTTAACCACACAATATGAAGTTTATTTCCTGCATAATTACAGCAAAAACTCACTATTTTTGATCTGAGTACAAAGCTACATGTTACTAGAATGAACTGCAGCATCAAAAATGAGAGTCTGTCTAGTAAATAATATTTACAGTTTTGCTAATAGGAAAGAATCAAACTTTTATTTAGCTGTGCAGATATGGTTTTATGTTTTTAAAGGAAAGGAATTCCAGAAGGGCTATTTCATAAGTAGAGTGGATTAATAAAGAAACAAAATATCAGTAGAAAAATTAAAAAAAAAGAGGGGTGGGGGAATAAAATTGAATGCCCCCTCACACATATTTTCCAGCTCAGATGTCTAAAATATATGTGATCTTCCAGCTACCTTTTCCTCCTGCAAATCGTTGTGGTTTTTATTAGGACAAGTTTCATTTTATTGCCTTGTTTTCCTGTAAAGTCAACATGTTAAAACAACAGGATTTATTTTTGGGTTGGCAGATCAGCTAAGAGATAATACATCGTGTGCCCCCCTTTTATCTTTTACTTTTCCTTCCTTCTCCTGCTTCCTGGTCTCCTTGAGGTGCTCCATTCTGCCACCATGCTGCTCAACTTACTGGCCTAAAAAAATCTTTGCAGGTGATTTATAGAACCCAATGGTTATTGTATGGCTAATGATTCATGGAACTTCATTAAATACCAAGTATGTGCCTGCTTACTGTCTGTGCACACTGCATATTAGAACCTTTGCACTCCCCCTTGCAAATTGCCCCCATTAAAGTCGCAGACAAAAGGTCCTCTCAGTAGCTTACATATTTTCCCACATGTGAGAGAGCAATTGGAAACTTCCTCTTGATAACTAAAAACTTTTGAATTAGAATTTATGAGAAGGGTCTTTTGGTCTCATTGCCTAAGGGCTGAAACAGATCCCAGTGTGTACAAGCGTTCCTTTGATGCGTGGAGCTGCACAGGGTAACATTTTTTAACAGGATCAAAAAGCGTAATGCAGGGACAATGTGCGGAGGCCCTTGCTCTGACACAAGGACTCAGAGCCTGTGTTTTTCCAAGGCTAAAATCTCAAAGTGTGTGTCCAGCATAGCAACAGCATTTTATATTCTTTTTAATTGCAGTAAAGTCCTAGATAAAATAATGGCAGTCAGTGTTACAACTTCCTTTCCTTTAATGTTCCTCGAGAAATGCTTTGAAGTGGCTTTTACCTTTGGGAAAGTATTGTATATGTGTTAGGGGAGAACATATCAAAAAGAAAATAAAGGGCCAGTTCTTTAATTGGTGGAAATCAGCATGGCTCTACTACAGGTATTGGGATTTCTCAAGCTGTGGATATGGTTAAAAACTTTCTGTCCTTTCTCACCATGGGTTAATATATTCCTGCCCACTTACTCAGTTGGACTATCCTGTTCTGAGTTTACTATTGATTTTTCAATAGCATTTCTTTACAAAAGCAGCAAAAGCCTTAAACCTGCATCTAATATATCTAATAATATTTCAAGTTATAAATATCTCCCATAGTTTCAGCTGCACTGCTCAAGAGTTTAAAAAGAGGCACAGCCATATGTACCCACTGATACAAAATCTCTAGAAAAAGGTTTGGATAACTAAAAATTATCTCACCTAATAGCAAAAGGAAATGATGTGGTGCTCATTTAGGTGCCTTTCATTATATCTCACTTCACACTATGTACGTCTAAGAGCAAAGAAGAATGAAAAAAAAGAACTGCTTCATATGGCCAACACATCACAGGCATTGTTTATAAAGTGATCACATCACATCCACCTTGTGGATTGCATTATTGCAACAAAGGTGTTTTTGAGACAGATATTTTCTTTATTCACTCTGGCAATATTTGTAAAATCTGCCATGATTTTCAAATCATACATATTATCTCAAAGGGGTGTTTTCACAAGCAAAAGAATCAAGTTTGAAATACTTGAGCCGTCTTTAGTGCAGCACTCTAACTTGCTATTTGTCCTGCAGCTGATAATTTAAATGTCTCTCTCTTTACACCATTTGTAGGCCTTCCAAGTGAGACAGAAGATTTAACCCTTAATTACTTCTGTGCTCAGTCAAGAGACAAGTGAACTTTTCACCATAACTTTGGCTTGGTTTCTCAGTTGCAAATTTTTTCTTCTCTGGTAACACAGTGCCAGAGTGTCTGAACCTCAGTGGTAACCTTTAGAGAGCATGGTACACAGAATGCAAAGAGCCCAGAGAAAGTGTTACCTGAAAGACCAGAAAATCCTCCCACATAAGTCAGAAAATGTGATGGAATGGGTGCGTAGACAGTGAGAACCTTCCTGGGGATGGAGGGTCTCTTTGCTTGTACGATGCCAGCATGACAGAGGCCTTGTCTAATTTATATCTGACTTCTCCCTTACATTTGTTTATTATTAATGTCTGACTAGATATTAATAGCTGTACATCATATCATGTATAAACATATATGCAGTGTCTGCACTATGCCATCAGATATCATCAGCTTACTCACAGGGCCATATTGTGTTAATTTGACCTTGGCTTTCTCTCATTTTGGGTGTATTAAATTGTGACTCCAGTAGACTTCGGCTACTAAACTGAGAAATCTCCCAGTCCCAGAATGGAAACACATGAACAGAATAAGGTGTACAACAGTAAGGAAGTGAGTGAGATGGCAAACTACCTTGCCCCAAGTTTCAATCTGTAATCTCAATGGGAAATTGGAATATGTCGCTCAACAAAGGTTTGGGTGCACGTAAGAAAGGTATTTGTTGCAAAACATTCTTTTCCTTCCACATGGGCAGTGGCTTGACTGGAGTCATCATTTTCTTCAGCTAGAGTTTCCCAGAAATAAAAATTCCAGAACAGTGAAAGAGAAGAGAAATTTTTCTTTGCAAAACAGTTTGAAAGTTTCAAATTCAGACATTAAATTATTTGAGTTTCACTCATCCGCAGTAAAAGTCCTCTGTAAATACTTCATCAAGATAGATGTAGAAATATCTGGCTGTTAGATCAATAGAAAGCAAGATGTGTTTAGAGCAAAATTAGGTAAAACAAGAGAATTATTAAGTGTAGGTAAACAGAAAGAGTCTGTTACTATACTTGAGAGTAGGCAAACATTGTTACTGTGGGATAATAGCAATAAACTGTTGTTGGAACAAGCAAGAGGCTTCCCTGCTTCGCAGAGGCACCAGCAGGTGGGAGCTGGCCCTGTGCTGAGATTTCTTTTGCTGCCGCTTTCGTTTCAGCTGCGAGGTTTCGTAACTCTCACAGGGAAATCTGGGAAAGCAACATTGGGAAATGCTGGTGATTTTGAAAGTTCAGTCAATTTGGGTGACATTTGGCATTATCATTTTTTCCTTCTGGTGAGACTCCATTAACTTGGTTTACTTTCTTGGCAATAACTAAGAACACTATATAGTTTTAATTGCAATATGGGAACCTCTACCAGGATGACTTTAGGGCAAAACAGCTGCACCCACTCTGTTCTACCTCCTCTTCCTGAATTTAAATAAAATCTGGTCTTATCTGAATATGCACCCAGAAGACTGGATGGTTATTTAACTCCCAGTTAGGGAACATATTTAAGAATATGCCTAATTTTAAGCATGTGTTTAAATCAATGCGACTTAAGCAAATGCTTGAAGTCAGGCATGTGGTTGAGGTGTTATCCTGAATGTGGGTCCTAATCCTTAAACAATAGCAAAGCCCAGAGGAAAGGGCAAGCTATCTGGGTTCCATTCTTGGCTCTTTTGTTGGTTGTGTTATAGTCTATAAAATAAGGATCATTATTCTTATCCCTCTTTGTGAGGCACATTGAAAATTATCAGGGAAAAGCACTCTGAATACTGTTATTATTGGCTATACTTCTTGAGACTGAAAAAATTTAGAGACAGACATTCTCAGTGGATTTCTGGTTCTTCCTCCTTTCACTCAGGCAGGAAATACCATGAGAATGGAAAGAAGGATGCGTACCCATGATCACAAATAATCTTAATCTCCTGCTTTGCGCTGCCGCTGTAAATAATTAGATATTGCTGCACTATTGTTTCTGGAAGTTCCTGTGGCATTTCAGCCATACTGAGTGCAGAAGTACCTGCTTCAGATATCACAGACGGGCTGAAAACTGTGGTGGGAGATAATAGTACAACAGAGGGGGTGTGAGGGAGCGTTTGGGGGAGGAGGGGAGGCTGCGCCTTCCTCAGCCCACGTTATTAGCAGAGCCACACTCAAAATAGAGAAGAGGCACAAGTTTGTGTAAGTTTAAAATCTTGCTTGGAAAGTTCACGGTTGCTGAAGGGGCAGCAGGTTAAGACAAAGAGTCCTGGCCTCACACAGCCTTATTACACGGTGCTCCTGGCAGGGAGGTGTTGCGGGACTGGGCTCTGTGGTGCTGAGCTCCCGTGCTGTGTTACTGTTTGGCTGAGACAGCCTGAGGCAGCAAAGAATCCATTATTGATGATAATTCAGAGTTCCTTGCATTCTCACCACCTTAAGTCAGCGCTCATTCTCCAGCTTCCATGTGAAGGGCCTGGAGCCAAGGCCACGGGCCTGTGTGTATGTGTTCAGGACAGTTAATATTTATGATGCATCTTACTGGGAAAATTAGTATAAAGCTGTGTTCCAGCAGTACATTTATCCCATGACCTAGTTTTATGAATAACGTGCTGAAACACGGCCTGCTTGATTTAAACCTTTGTCACCCATTCTGATGGATACAGTGCCTAGCTTAAGCTTATGCAATACAAGCCAGGATTTGTGCAAAAATGTGATGTGTATTAGTGCAAGGTAAACAGATGGTAATGCTTTTGTTAATACCAAGTACATACAAAGATATTTATCAAAGGACCACATGTAAGGTCCATAGTTCTTGGCAGAGATCCCTACGCTGTTACATCAGCTAAGAAGAATAACCATTTTATTGCATTACACACAGTTTTTGTAGGGTTGCTTTAGACCGTGCAGGCGGCTGCAAAACCTGCCACAGTTCATACGCTAAGAATGTGATTCTGAATAGTGTTGAACATCTATAATACCCTGTTGTTTTTGTTGTTATTTTTATTTTATTGCCATGACTCTTGGCATTTCTCCAGCTCAGCTCCCTTCTAGGGAATTCCACTGCTGTTTAGCAGCTCTGAAATAAGTGTAAGAGAGCCAGGTGGTGAACGCACGCAAATGTTGGAGGGCAGGTACAAGGAATGGTTAGTGAGATGTTTCAAAGGGAAAGAGGTTGAACTATAAAGACTGGAAGGGGACTGTGACACTACCCCAGACACAGAGAAAGGAAGGCAGCTCTGGAGAAGGCAGCAGTTGTTTTTAAAGAAGAGAAGTGTGACTAAATACAATTTATACCAAAAAATGTTGCATCTGAAAACCACAAAGTTTAGGTTGGCAGAGTTTCCTCATCTGATTTCTACTCTCTTCTTCCATCATCATCATCAGTGGAGGTAACTTGCTTCATGCACTGGGGAATCTCAGTCCTTGCAGCACGGGCAATGCCTTGGCGGTGTAGTTAGTAACTCTGCAGAAGCAGGAAAGTAAGTTTGTGTTATTACAACCAAACAATAAGACTTTTGATTTTCATCTCACCAGAGATATTATTTCTCTGAAGATAGCAGGTACCATTTTGAATATCATTTCACAAGGCTTAGTCTTGACTGTGGGACCATCTGAAGAAGCCCCTGGCCCTGAGTTCAGAGCCCCCTCGCCTCTCCTCAGCTGGGCCAGTGCAAGTGTTTCTGGGGATATGCTGTAGGCTGGATCACTGAGGGGCAGCTCAGCAAACACAAGCTGAGACAGCTGTCATCCTTTCCTGTCCCCTGGGCCAGCTCTGCTGTTCCCACCCTGCAACACTTCCTCTCTTATGCTGGCAGAGTGTGACTGGTCCATTGGCTACACAGGGAAACAATTTGGAGAACCGATTTGGGTAAAAATGGACAAATTCTGACATTTTTTCCCTGCCAGGTTTGTTCTCAGCCCCATCAGTTTCCTAATCTGTTTTGCCTCAAGGTCATGCTCTGGCTTGTGCCAGGACGAAGAAATGCTCAGGAGTAGAAACAGGGAAGGGAAGCAAGTAGGGAAGGTCAGAAGGGCTTCTTTCAGGTGACAATGCTGGGCCACACTGGCCTGAAGTGGTTTTTGATATGGCAACAGGACTTCATCAACAGTAAAAAGAACACAAAAGTTCTTTTAAGAGAATAAAAAAGGAAGATGCTTAACCCAGACCATTTCAGTGATGTCCTGCAGGGTCTTCAGTGAGGTACTGACCTATCTGAGGGCTTCTGAGCTGTCCTGGGTGTGGGGACCTGCTTTTCTATTTGTGGGATCTCATCCTAAGCATCATATTTCTGACAGCAGCGAGGCCTGCAGTTTCCAAAGCAGAGTGTTGCTTTTGGATGAAACATCTAAATGTTTGGATGGTCATCAATACAGATAAATATCTCAAAGGTGGCTATCAAGAGGATGGTGTCAGGTTCTTTTTGGTGGTGCCCAGACAAGGAGCAATGGCCATAAGCTAAAACACAAGTAGTTCTACCTCAAGATGAGGAAGAACTTCTTTCCCCTGAGGGTGGCATAGCACTGGAACAGCTGCCCAGGGTGGTTATGGTGTGTCCCTCTCTGGAGACATCCCAAACCCACCTGGATGTGTTCCTATGTCACTTGCTCCAGGTAACGCTGTCTTGGCAGGGGATTGGACTGGAAGATTTCCAGAGATCCCTTCCAAACCTAAAGAGACTGTGACTATGAAGCCACATAGGACAGTTCTGTGTGGGTAGTGTGGAACTATTCCTGTGGCACTCCATGACCTAGAACTCTGCACTGAGGAACAGAAATGTGGCCCCTGCCTCAGGTGTCCACTCTCACTGATCTCAGTTTTTAAGCACATAATATAAACTTTCCTGGATATGCTTCCCTGAAACACAGCACACAATTACTTGAAAAAAGAGAGTAGAGTGTGCAAGAGGGGACATTTCTGTCAAAACAGCCACTTTTTTTCACATAACTGTCACCACTGGATGAGAGTTGGATCCTCTCCTATTCATTCAGTGGTACTTTATTCCATAGCACTGAAGTTACTAGATCCTCATAGGTAAATATCACCAAGAGATAACTTAGGGTATGGTAGTGTGGGCTGTGTTTATATAACACTACTTCTGTCAGTAGGATAGTTTCAGGCCAGACTGCAAACTCCTTTTTAACTTGGAGACTTTCTATGAGCAGTAGTGGTTGCACTGACTTTATAGATCTGATTATGAATTTTCCTTGGAAATATAAGGTCTTCATGATCTGGACCTTATTTACATACTGCCTTCCTGTCATTGTAAAGATAATTTGCTCTTTCAAAGAATAATTTGTACCATTACTTTAATTCTGTATATAATTAGATAAGATGGAGGGCTGAAGAAAGGACTTTCACTGCAAAAGTCTTACTTAAATCATGGAAACTGAAGCTCACTCACTTCAGCACCATTCATTTGCATGCTTCATTTTAAGAACCAAATGTCTTTAATTTTGGAGAAGTGGTGTGACTCATAAGCAAATAGTATACCATAAGCTCTTACAATCATCTTCCTCTGAATTTTATGTCAGGATTTTCTAAAGTTAAAATCCTAAAATCCAGTCCTGATCACTGGGACAGCTCCCACAGGAGGAACACAACAGTGCAGCACATACACTCTTCAAGTCATGTGCCTGCATATGTGCAGCAAAGTTCTTAAACCGGTTAACTTTTTGGACTGAGGTTTCTCTTCAACATTTTCTGTATTGTAAACATTCCACTCTGTTTTCTTCTGCATTGTGGCAAATGTCAGAATTCAAAGGGCTGTCATCAGCTGCCATGGTGACCGTTGCCCCTTCCCAGAGAAAAACCATGTTGCTGCATCTTTCCTAAGATTGCTGCTAGACTGCATTTGTGTTGGCAGGTTTCCATCCTTAGAGTTCCAGCAGCTCAGTATCCTTCCTACTGCTGGATTTCATCCCCCAAAGTTCTTCCCAGTTGGTCTCTATCAGCTGTGGTTCTGCTTTTGGTGGTTTTGATTTCTAACATTTCTGCTGTAATTTTACAAGCCTTGCAACCACTTGCCAGGAGGTGTGTCAGTTGCCTTTGCTAATCTTTCTTTTTGCTAATTCTAGTTTTTCTGGGCACCTCAATAAATCATTAGAACTAGGAAAGGGTCCAAACCAGTAATAGTCTGAAATCACGGCATTTGGGAAATTTTGGATTTAAAAGCAGAAATTCAAATTTCTGCTAAACTTGCAACCAAATCAGAGCTTTGGATCCTTTTTTTTTTTTTTCCCCTCTGAAGAATGTGAATAGATTTTCTAAACCCTGAGTTACACTGTACATCAGTCAGATATGGGTTTATATCCGTTCTAACCAATTCCCTGTTGATCACCTTGTCTTCCTGGCACAGGTGGGTGGAGCTTCAGAGACCAGGAGACGAGTTGAGGGTTTAGGCTCTAGAGAACACTTATCTGGATGCTTTTGAAACCACTCTACTTCTGTACTCAAATTCAGCATCTTTTCCAAAAGTGAATCCAGATTTTCCAAACTGAAAGCAAAGCTCTTCTTTGCCAGAGGATTTAAGTGGCTTTTATTATTTGGTGTAATTTCTCAAGGGAATGTTATACAGATATGTATATACAGATGGGTAGATCAGTGTGGCTACACCAAAGCAAGCAGCCACTGGAAGGTTTGGATCTCCATCTCTGCTATGTCTTGTCTCCTGTCACGTCTGCCATTAGAAAGATGAATTTCCAAAATACCTACATAATTCGGAAACAAGATTTTAACTGCAAATCAGAGGCCTTCAGGCTTCTAAATGACATAAAAGGTACATCTGTATTTCATGTAATTAGTGCTCAGAATTGGACACTGCCTGGTCCGCAATGACCTCTAATGGACTTTGTGGTCTGTGTGATCATTGCATAAGGCAAACATTATGGAACTTACCTCTGAGTATCTAAGGGCAGAGTCACTACCTACAGCTACAGCCTCCCTGTGCTACAACAGCAAATTAAATAAATCTATCTCAAATAATTGTTTATACAACCCATACTGTCAGGAGCAGGAGTGCACATGAAACAAGAGCACTTTTTTTTCAGGACTACGCACAGTACCTGAGTGATTGTAGACCTGATATTACACCCAACATGCCCAGGGTTTCACTGTGGTTTTTCCAGTTTGTTTGACAAGTTGAAATATGTATCATGATACCTCGTGGCAAATGAAGGCTTTGATTATGCAACCTATTTTCAGCTGAATGATCCCATTTGGTAAAAATGGATCATTTGTGTTTGTAGGAATTGTGGGACTTTTCATTTTTACATTAATTCAACTTGACATTAATAGATAAAACACTACTTGTGGAGATGAGTTGATATTTTAAGTCAATTGATAATTATTGTAACTTCATAAGATGACAAGGAAATCTTGCTTGGATTTATTTCCTTCAGAGTGCCGCGTGCTAGCAGTACTAGGAGATGGAAGAATAAGATGCTCTTTCTGTGATTCATTTGTTTTAGAAGCATTTCTTTTGTTAAAAACTAGTCCAGTGGCCTCGGGACAAGGCTAAAGCAGGGAGGGGATTTTATTTTGCCAAGGGCAGAATGTCAAGATGTATGGGCTCTTCTGCTTGAATGAAGTTGAGAAAATGGATTATATGAGTGAGGCTTTCCCCCTCAGAGGCACAGAGACCCTCCACCATGGAAACAAACCTCTGCTCACGGATGGTGCCCATCTGCTTTCTGTGGCAGACGTGCAAAGAGCTGCACTTGAGGTGCAAGGTGTTTATTTCTCCCAAGCAGACTCTCAGTTAGTGTCACATTCCACATGACTCTCATGTAAAAGAAATTCCTGTAGTCAGGAGGCCAAAATTAGCTTCTCCTTAAAAGCCTGAAAAGGCAAAGAGGAGATTAAAAACTATGTGGGTCACAGTAACCCTCTCAAAATGAAGACAGTGATACAGAATGCTGAGAATGAACTTTCTTTTCCTATTTGCAGACCAAAAACATGGGAATAGGTCCTTCCAGGCACTGGTTTTAAATACAGTGGTTCTGACTCCAGGTCCAAGGCCATCTATTTTCAACTACATGGATCATCTTATGTCAAAAGGAAAACCTTTATTAGACTTCAGTCCAAAATGAAGGGAATTAAGAAAGTCAACTGAGCCAGATAAAACCTGGGTAAGGGGCAATACTGTGATGTCAAACAGAGAGAGCAACAAAAAAAACCCTTTGAATATTTTCAAAATGCACATAGGAGCCTTTAGGCATAGAAAGATATAGCACAATTAAGCATCAAACAGCCTCTTCCATAAGCTGATGTGGGATAGGGTTGGGAGAGGATGGTAAATCCTGCACCCAAGTTGATCAAACCATTTGGGAACTGAGAAAGAAACTACATGGACTTTTATTACACAGGAACCTGGTATGATTTCTGCCCCTTTGCTGATGGTTAAGTACCTGTTTAGCATAACCTAAAACTAAAAAGTTACTTTTAATAGAATTTTTGTGCCACCATAACACTAATAAAATCTAAATATATGAGCTTTATGAGTACAGCTGTGCAAATACATTTTCTGTAAGAACCAGAGGAGGGGAAAGAGTGAGAGGAAGGAATTGGATGGGGGAGTGAAACCAGATTACAAGTAAGGAATGGGAGGGGGAATGTATTTCAGACTGAATGACACATCTCATTTGGAAGATTCCATTTGTCTACTTTTTTTTTTTTTTTCTTAATAAAACGTAATTGAAGATCCCAGTGACACTTTCATACAAAATGAAAATCTGAAGTATTCTGTCTCAAAAAAACTGAGATAAATAATTTAAATTTTCAAAAAAAAAAAAGCCAATATTTGAAAGAATGTTCAACACCAGAACATAATTTTGGCTATGAAGATTCATATATGATTTTAAAATGTCTGATTGAAAATTTCATTAATTTCTTTTTATGCGGATATTTTTCTCATGCCAAGATTTAATTGAGCATTCTGGTATGTAAGTGTCAGAATTTATAGAAACTGGGGTTTAGGTCTCTCTATATATTATCATATTTCCTCTTCAATCTGGTCTTCATGTAGTTTATACCTTGGTCTAATAATTTTGAATCCAAATTATATCGCTTTTTTTCTTTGTTTTTTTTTTCTCTAATCAGAGTAATGATATTGATATTTATGTGATTATAATCTTTAAATTATAATCATTAAATTATAATCTTACTGAACACATTTTATTTACTTCCTTTCTGGACAGGATAAGGCAACTATACCAATACAGTTAGTAGTGCTAATTAGATGTGGTAAAGAATATGTGTAAGTGATAACAAGCAGTCCCTTGATACCTTTATTGAATTCTCCAACAGCAGTAGGCACCCAGAACTTATCATGCCCTGCACAGATCTCCAGAATGAGCACACTAATTCTACACTGGAATGCAATAATACCTCACAAAATAACCAGGGTGAAAAATGTTTCCTACATTCTCCCAGAGAGACACGAGGGAGTGTGATGGGTAAATGTAACATTTCAGTGGAAACAAAGGTATTTTTTCATTTGAAAAAAAAAAAAAATAGCTTTTGTGATTTTTATGTTCATCTTCCTCCTCCTCTTTTTTTTAAAATTAGATTAAATGTCACTGGAAAAAAAGTGTCAATTTGCCCTAATAAAGAGTCCTTTGAGCTGTGCCTAATGCTCGGACAGCAGGCCCCTGAGGAATGTCAGGAGATGGAGCAGCAGCATTCTTCTGGCTGCTGCTCCCTGCCGAATCAGCATCCCAGTCCGGCTGCCTTACTGCGCTCCTGGGATTCCTGTCACTCAGATTAGATGTGAAACTGGGGGCCCAATCACAGAACACGCCTTTCCCCCTGGACTTTAAAGTCACAGCCAAATCACTTGGATGATCTGATCTTTGGAGCTGTGTGTTCTCCAACCCAAACTCCCCTTACAATTTCTCTTTGAACTGTTTTCTCAGCCCCAGTTGCTGTCCGTGCTTTTCTGTCCCATGTGCCAGCTTCTGGCCTTTTTACCCAAGGTATATTTAATCTAACTGGAAGATAAAATTATTTGGTCCAAAATATTCTGTGCAGACTGCAAAATGCTATTATTTAAATTAAGGATGTACAAACCCACCTTTTATAATTAAACTGGTTTATAAGTGTGGAACAGGCTGGCTCTATTATGGAGAAACCACCATTTTAAATTTTAAACATTCTCTCCCTCATTACAGAAATAAATTCTGCATTTTTTTCCTTTTCTTATTTTTTTTTTTTTCCTTTCCCTTCCTCCCCCCTGGTTCATTTAAACAGAGAGGCCATTCCTTTCTCCATCTGAGTTAAATACCACAGTATCCTTTTCGGCAGGCTTCTAAGCTAAATCTAATCAAGCTGTGTCACAGCTCTGTCAGGCAGGTTGCTCTTTCTTTGGCCTTGAATAATTGGAAGAATGTTGGCACTTGTGCCTGGGCCATGAGAACGTGACCCGAGTTGATATTTAATCTACTTCAGTGCTAGGCTGCACTAGGACTGGGGTCCGAGCCAGGCTCGGGAGCAGTGTGTTAGCCATCAGCAGCACTCATTTTACCTTGAAATGGATTCCATTTGATGTATCATTACACCGCTCCAGGAGAATGCTTTAATGAGACAGATACATGCGCTGGAAAGGATTAAATTGCTGTCCTTTAAACTCTTTTTTGCTTTGCTGGCCTAATAGCTACAAGGTGCTGGGAAGTACCTGGGAAAGGCAAAAAGGTTACAGAGGTGGCCAAAAATAACCAAAACTGAAGGTCTGCCATCCATAGATCTGCAAGCACTTTGCGACGATTACAGATACCTGGTCTGCTCCTCTCTTTTGCAAACTCAAAGTAAGCACTGAATTCCTAGTTACGTTTTCACCTCTTTTCAGGGAAAGTTGGTACTATAAGGAAATACCAGGATTGCCTCACGTATCTGTGACTTCAAAGCAGCCCTCTGCGCACAAATCATCATCGCTCAGGGTGCGGGAGAGGAAAGTTTTCATTCCCCTCCTCACAGGCCACAGAAGCTCCAGGAGCCCTCAGGAAAGAGGAAATTCCTCTCACATCTATGGGTGGTTCCTGCTGAGCAATCCGGAGTCACAATGGATTTCAATCGTTTTATTAACACTTTAATGCAGATTTCAGTGAGAGTGTGTGAGGTCGGGGGTAGTAGAGGGGGAGAAATAGTAATTAAAACCTTTTCCAGAGAGAAGCGTAAATTGCCCTTGTCTCTCAAGAAAGTCTTCTGCCTGGAACGACTTGCCGAGGCTGAAGTGTTTGGAAATGCCCTACACTCAGGTCACACACCCGAGCAACCATTTGAACTTTGCCAAATGGAGAGGGGAACATGCCCGCAATTTGCAAAGGAGTCTGAGGCAACATTTAATTTGCATTTAAAATAAAAAAAAAGGTCATCTCAGTGACTCTTTATCTCTGCTAATGAGATGTATCCATGTGGACACCACAACCGGCACTTTCCCTATTAAATCCCCGTCTCAGAACTTACAGTTTTGCCATGCTGTTTGGAACCGCTTGTCCCCCGTGCTGTGGAGGGATGCTGAGGACCAAGAGGCAGCACCTCTGTGTCTTACCACATTCTCTAAGGGATGTGAAGAGGAGGAGAAAGGATCTTTGTTGTGGAGTTGTGAGACGCTGATCAGGTGTGTTACTGATTAACTCGGCTTCCTTGGAATGTCAGTGACTTCTTTTCTGCCGGGCGACGGTATTGAGGGATGGAGTGTTTGGCCTTTCGCATGTTGTCCCCCAGCCTAATTTCCACTTATATTGTTAACAGGGGCCACTACCTGATTTTAAGTCGTTTTAGCCCCTGAGTGTGCCTTTGACGTTTTACAGTAAGTGAGTCTCCATAAAAGCAAAGTACTGCTTCAAAATATGTTAACTATACATTTTACCTCTTACCGTGATAAATCATCCGGTGGTCTTGGGACCCTTCAGGCCAGGTTGAGGATAATGCTAACCTTTGAAGACAGCTAATAAAACACCCTTCTAAATTTGTGTTTTTATTCAGTGGAAGATCCTGGATGCATTGGCAAAGGTAGTGCCAGTAGACTTTTTATACATCTTTTTGTGTATAAAATAATTGGATCAAAATGAAAAACTGTCTGAGGAACAGACAGAGCACTGACGGTTGTCCATTATCCAGTTTCTTCCCTGTTTATTTTGACTATGAACCCTCACATCACTAGAAAGTCCATTCCTCGCTGAGAATGTTTTCTCACAAGTAGGACAACAATGTCAGCCTGACCTAAGGGAAGTTGTTCTCTCTTACATGTCCTTTGAGGTTTTTTTTCCTTGAGAGTGACTTGTTTCAAATTAAGTGAGACCATCAGAGATGATCTTCTGCCAGTGTCAAGTGACAGCCACCAGATTGTTCTGTTAGTGGGTATTTTGATTTTAATTTCAGCTTCAAGCAGTCCTTTTATTTCACCTGTTGACCACTGGCAAAGTGTTTACTGAACTTATTTGCAGCATGGATTTTCCCTGGAGTAGTTAGATAGTCCAGATTTTTGATTAGGAGAGTGACCCACTTCTGCCACACCTCTGCCATTATTATCTTCTTGCCTGACATAACCATGATTCATTTTTTCTAAATTTTGATTACAAACCACCTATAAACCCCACATTTCTCATTGAAATAGAATGTTTGGGGCCAAATTTCCAAGGACATAAGCCAGAAACCAGAATATTTGTAAGAGAGGACATTCCTCAATCAGTTAGGGTTAGAAACACAAACAAACAAACTCTCACCCAAATGCTAGAAAAATAATCACCTTTCTGACCTTTGTCAGATCACCAAGTCTTTCCAGTGGATTTCTGTGAGAATAACAGAAAGTCAAGGAGTGCAGGAGTAGAGCCTTCTGCTGCTTCATTTATTTTCTTACACCTTCTGCATAATCTTAGGCAAAGACAAGTCTCTGTTTACAAGATCAGACAAATATCTAGGGGAAAGTCTATTCTCTACATGTGTGGCATCCCTGACCAATCATAATCACAAATGTTTATTATTAAAATTTATGGCATGCATTGATTACAAACAGGAAATTAAGATTTGTCCTGTTCCCTGTTAATATGAGGTATTATTTAATAATTTTCTAACTAACTGCTCTTGTGTAGAACTGTGGTATCTTATTGGGATATGACCATTCAGTTTATCTGGTACCTACCTTAGCTGTCAGACATGATGGTTGAACAATTTTCGCTTTAGAATTGCCTGCTGGATTCCCCTTGTCAGCCCTTTGTAGGAAATGGGGAAAAGCGGGATATTGCACAAATAGCCAAAATAACTCCTTTTGCGTGGCAGCAGCCGAGCAGTCCTTAGGTAGATGTAACAACATTGCTGCAACATCTGCACAAGCAGAGAAGTATAGAGATAGAAAAAAAAATAAAATAAGATAAAATAAAAAAAAATAATAATTAACACCCCCCCTCCCCCAAGAATGGTAAGGAAAACCAGGAGAAATATAAAGCTGTGGGTGCAGAGGAAGGAAAGTCTGGTGTGTGGATGATGATTCTTCTACAAAGTGGGCAGCAAACTGAAAAGAACCAAGGAATGTTAGGGAGGTGTGTGAGTAGGCAGTGTTCAGCCTTGCTGACTGGACCTTCACTCAGGCTAGGAACAAATTCTGGCAAAGGCAAAGCTGAGGGTTTCCCTCACTATGCTGCAATTATGCATTTGAAGCTAAAGTAATCCTGAACTTAGGAATTTAAATAATAGATGAGATATGACTGGAAAAAACATTTCATCTGACAAAGGAAGCTGAAAGAAAACGTGCTTTTTCAGAATTTTGTTTTCTCCTAAGTCACAAAATTATATTTTCAGCAAAACTGGAATACAGGCAGTTGCCTGCTGTTAAGTTTGGGGGACTTTGATTTCATTATTCTGTGAAATAGGACTTCAGCATAAATATTCATAGCCTTATGCTTAACTTTAAACAGCTGCTTAAGCCTCTTGAGATCACAGACCTGGTCTTCGTGTGTCAAAGAAATGACCAGACACATGCACAGAGCAAAAGCAGAGTTTTTGGAAAGAAGAAAAAACCCTTTTCTGTGGCATTTTAGAAAAGTCCGAAGGGTATCTCCACAGCTTTTGAAATTAGATGCTGAATGGAATGGTTGGATTTAGGGGGAAACAGAAGAGTTTCCTTTGGTTTGCACAGTCCTGTCTCTTGAACAGCATTTGATTTTGCAGTCACAGTAACACAGTGTACAGTATGGAACTGAACAAATCCTGAAGCCCTTTGAGGAAAACCTGCATGGAAACTTCCTCTGTAGCATTCACTAGAGGTGGAAATGCAGATCACTGGGCTAAATACAGTAGACTGTGGTATTGATCTGCATTTCTGGCAATGCTGGGAGTTGTTGCCCAAGTGCTTCACATACATCTCATTTGCACCTAGATTCATAATTTTTTAATCTATGCAAATACAGTTGTTTGTTTGTTTGTTTGTTTGTTTGTTTGTTTGTTTGTTTGGGGGGCTTTGGGATGTTTTAGGGGGGGTTGCTGGGGAAAAAAAAGAAGTGCTCTCACTGTACAGTTCGGAGCTGCTCGGTAATACCAACTCTATTTTCCCTGTTAGAAATGGAAATACCTGGCTTGTGTTTAGAGGTCAGGCCCAATGTTCTAAACAGTTCTAAATGTTCTAAATGTCCTAAATAGATCCTAGTAGAGAGTCACTGAATTAATAGCCACTGGATCTAAAAGACAATTTAAATAATTTCTAACGTTTTCTCTCTTTTTGATGACGAGGCATGAATTTCAGTACCAAGTTTGCAAAACAGTTCATTACTGCCTGGTAATGTTAATAGACAGTATTATTCTATCCCTGTTTTCATACTAGCGAGCTCACACACAGTGGAGAATTTTGCCTTCTCTCTCCCCCTCTGTTTTTGTCACTATCTTTGCTCTTTCTCACAGTGGTGCAGTTTTAAATATTTGTCGTGGTTGGATAACCAGCCACTTACTTAACGAGGAAATACTCTTTTTAGTTGCAAATGCCCCTTTTATCTTGCACAACATTGTTGCCTTTTTTATTGTAACAAGTCCTTGCAATTAAAGAAGCAAAAGACTTCTAAGGTCATCTAGCCTATTCATGGCACTGCAGGATTGTTCTCTGCAGAAGGCTTGATCACTATCTACTTGTGAAAGGTCCATGGGATGGAATGTCTTTGGGTGGTTATTCCTTCCAAATTCTTCACAATTATATAGCTGGATTCTTAGACAATTCTTTCCAGCTTGCTTAATACTTTTTCCTTCCTCTTATCACTTTCTTTATTATGACCATACCTTCCTTGAGCACCTACAAACTCTGCCTTCCTGCACAAACAGCCTTACACTGGTGGTTTCATCCATACTACCTGATGGAAACCATGGAGGTCTCATTCCCTTTGTCCACCTACTCTGGAGGGTTGTCCAGGACAGCCTTGGCTGGCCTAGGCCAAAACCATACCCAAGAGCATGTTGACAGTTTAAGAGCAGGGACAACTGTGTACCAGTGGTGTCCTAACCTGTTTCCATATGTATATACAGCCAGAGAACCCTTAAACACCCCGGCTGTCATTAACAACATTATCAGGGTAGGATTCCAGCTTCTGGTGGTTTTCCAATCAACTTATCACCACTCACATGAGAAACGTTCCATGACAGTGACTCTCTCTTTGCCATGAAAAGAACAATTCCATCAACAAAGATAACCAAGATGGGAAAGAGGTGATTGAGTCTGTGGAAGAACAAAGGGGTCTGCACTTAAACCAAGCAGTTTTAAGGGGAATGCCTGTTTTGCTCCCTCCTTTTCCTGGCGGTGGGAGTACACAAGTAGGACACCAACGGGGCTCATTAATGCATGCAAAAACCCAGAAGGGACACTAGGAATGTCAGCTCTCAGTGGCCAGAAGGGAACTGTGAGAGTGAATGCAAAGGCAAAGGGACTGGGTTAGCAGGAGGTTGGACAACCAAAGCCACAGCAGCCCTGGGAAATCCATGACATGGGACATGCAGGGGGCCCATGACCACTGATCTCTGTATAGAGGAGGTCAGGGTTCAGTTTCTTCCTCTGCCTCAGGGGACTCCAGGCTCATGTCCTGCTTCCCAGGAGAGCTCTCTGGCCAATGAGCAGTGTGCTGTTTTGGGTGAGGATGCTCCCTGTCCATCCTGTCCAAGCCGTGCCACTAAGCAGAAAGGAATTCATGAAACCAGAGGAGGAATACAAGTGTGTTGGGATGAGCTGAGGGAGTACGGGATAAGCACGCTGGAGTCAGGAGTAGGGTGATGGGAGTGCTTGTCAGTATTGCTGCTGTATTTATGTGAAATAAAATCCCCCATGCCCTCTGCAGGGCCATTCTTCTTCTCCCCAGTTGTCTGAAGCTCTATCTCTTTGGCATGAACAAGGTGTGACTATTAATCACTGTCCCATCTCCAGAGATGTTACCACCAGGAGCTTTCATTCTCTAACAAAGTGCAAATCTTCAAAGCTACCTTTAAGCAAAACATTTAAGCATACCAGGAAAAAAAAAAAATAGGGGAGTTAACAACATGAATGTGGTGCTTCTGTGGGCAGTTTATCAGCACAGGTTAGTGTGTCTCTGCTTTTCTGTAATAATTTCAGAATGAGAAAGGTTAATTTTCACCTTCACTCACCCAATGTTAAGAACTCTGAATTATTTCTACAAGGAGATAGTATCTGCTAAATTGGAGATAGTCTTAAGATGAACTGCTTCATACAGAAATGACACATACAGTTTGACCTAATTGGAAAAAAAAAAAAAATTTCATCTCAGGACTGAAATTTCCCTCCTTGATTTGGTAAAACTCTCAGTGGCTTCACTGGAATTACCTGACTGACATCAGTGGGCTACCCACAAAATACTGTTATTAAATAATGTTTCATGGAATCTAAATGTTGGTATTCTGAGACATTAAGTTAGCTTTAAAATAGTTGTAACATTTCAGCTGCAGCTGACTGAGCAAACATTTAGTTGTGAATTCAGGCAGACATTGTAGGCTGCAACAAACCCCACCAATTCCCAAGCAATTTCTATCCTTGCCAACCTACCTAACACTAAATTTGATGTATCTGTAGGAGCCGATGGTGGATGATCCTTGGGGATCCCTTCCAACCCAGGATATTCTATGATCCTCTGTATCACTCAGGCATAGTATTTCTCCAAAGGTCTGTAGGTCTGCAGGTCTTTATAATGAAAACCATCACACCTTCCAGTACTTGTTTCATACAGCGGTCTTGTATTCCAGAGATGAAAAAGAGTACACTTAGGATTGCACTTTTTCTTGGGGTGCTACTTCACCAGGAGACTTAATTACTTCCCAAATCCCTGCTAACAGAGTGTTCCTCACTTGAGACGTTCTGCTCTTCAACCTGCTTGGCTCAGTAATGCAGCTTTATATGTACAATCATCCACTATTCCTCTGCACACTAAAGACTGAGCTCCAACAGTTTGTAAGTTCACCAGTGCTGAGCAAACTCTCAACAGCAAAGCAGAAGGCAGCCCTTGATCTGTATCATTTAAATCCTTTCTCTCGAGTATGGGTTTCTTGAAAGTGCTTCTTGGCAAAACATCTAAATGTATTTTTTTCCCCTCATCTCATTTTGGAAAATGGGAAAGTTTCAACAAAAGATCCACACATAAAACAGCCTGAGGAGAATACATGGAAAATATTGGGCTGGACAATTCGTTTAATGAAGTAGAAAGTCCAAAAGTCTTGAAGAGAAAATTTTAAGTAAACATTACTGCAATTGCTAGTTCCATCTTTGAAGTACTTCCTGACACTTTTTTTTCTTTCACACATTAAAACAAAAGAATGAAGGGACATACTTAAATTAACTGAAACCCGGGCATTTAAAAATATAGTTGTGTGAAATATTTGTCACCAAACATTAGGATTTCACAGTATCTTACTGCTTTAAGGCATTATTCAGAGGACTTTTAGGTTTTATCTTTCTTATTGACAGTAAAGTTTACTATACTGTGGGGTGGCAAACAGATTAGGAAAAGCCTGAGCTGTTCCTCTAAAGCTGGATGAGGAAGCAGGGCCTGTGCACTCTGTTCTCAAGACTTCAAACATGCCAGATTCTCCCCCCATCGTTTTTGCATAATCCAGAGGAATCTGACAAACAAAAGACTCTCAGAAGTCAGATGGCATTTAATTTGAGTAGTAGGTAATCAGTGAAAGAGAGTATCCTGGAGAGAAGGTAATTTGTCTTGAGCTGACAATTTGAGATGGATGTGCTGGGGTTATCTGCAGTGTCAGTTCAGTCAGAGACGAACTGAACTCCATTTCTCTTGCTAGAAGTCTAAATCAACAGAGACCTCAGAGATAATGAGGTATTTAACGGGTTCCCTCTCCTCCTTGCTGGAGATCTCATCTTTTCTCACAGGAAGAGAGCTTGAAAGGAAAAGGAAAGGAAAAATGCAAAACTACAAAAGGAAAAATGAAGCAGACATAAAGGGAAATTTGCTCAGTAAATTAACTATAAGAGCTGCATTAATCTAATCTAACTAATGGCACATTTCCCCCCTCAGCTGGAGTAGATGGACAGAGTCAGATAAACCACACCACTCTCCTGTCTCTCGGCTCTGTTTTCCAAGCTGTGGTTCCTGGACCACTGGAAGACTCCAAAGTGCTTGCTGGAGTCCTTGGAGAGATGCCAGGGGGTTTCTTTATGACCTGTAATGATTTGGGCATTGCCTAAAATAATGTAGGGCAGAATTGACCAAATCTGACTTTCTCTTCTGGGATAGAAGCCTTGTTATTTTAACACTGAGTACAGTCCAGAAGAATTCTGCTCTCTTTAAATTGGGATCCAATGCCATCTTCTGTGGGTTTAAATATATTCTTACATGTTAGTGGAAAGAAATTAAATAAAACCCTAATTTTAAGAAAGAGAATGCTTAGACAAACAGAAAAACTATGAGAACAAATAGCTAAGAGGGTTACTTTAGAAAATATGTGAAAATAGTTTAGAAAAATTAACTTTTTTGGGGTTTTTTATTTACTTGTATTGAGGAATGGCACATCCTGGAAGGGACAACATTTGACTAATGTGAACCTACCATTTGTTTTATAGAGTACAGGTCTAAATCAAGAGCGGTGCTATCATAACATAAAGTTTCAAAAACCTTCTAGCTAAAGGTCATGGCTCAAGGAAAAAAAATATGTAAATCCTCCTCAGGAAACCACTAAAATATGTTCTTAACTTTAGAACTTTAAAGTTGATAGCACTGGAACATATGCTTAGTATTATGCACACACTTAAATATCTGTCCTGAATACGAACACTGAATAACAAAAGAACTAAAAGAACATAGGGTGGCAGAAAGAAAGAATATTATTAAACAATGTTCTTTAAACAGCATGGCTTTAATTTCTTCTGTAAAATATGCAAGTCTTTCCAAGAATCTGGCTTTCATTTTTCCCTTCCTCTTTGCCCCAGCAACTAGATGTGTATGAATATTCCTATTGATAATTTGAGACTCTGTCCTGCAGAAGTCTGTTTTGGTTCAGAAAAGTGGTATTCAGGTTTCAAAGTGGATGAAATATCTGCTACTAACAACCCAAACATTTGTTTAGATCCTTGTTCATAGACAGATCTTCGCATTTATACTCTAAAATAAAAAGAAGTAATTATTGTTTTCCTTATGAGTCACAGATCATTCCATTTCCTTATGAATCTCAGGAAGTTTTTGTACATTACTGGCAAACAATTCAAAACAAGACCTCTCTTTTTCAGTGGTGTTTTAAATATGGCTGGCCAGCACTCTTAAAACTGAAAGTTTTCTTAAGAAATTACTTAGAGTTAACAGTGCAGTATTTTGCCATTACAATGTGTTCAAAATCCAGTTTTTACTATAAATCTTTCAAGGAAAATATTTGTTGAGCTCTTCTTGTCAAAGCATGTGGGGGAAGATGGTTTTCTAACCAAAGCTATATTTGACCTCTTACATTTTCCCCCATCAGAATTCTTGTGATTTCTCACCGTGCTGGGTGGAAAGAGGCATGTTCTCCAGCAAACAGGTTTTGTGTGCCAGCAGTCAGGGAAATTCCTGTTCCTTGGAAAATCGGTCCCAGAGCACTAAGAGTGAATGGCCAGCCTAGGGCAGAGTTTCCCTGACTGTGGGCTACAATCCCCCCAGGGCCACAAAAGAGTTCAAAGGGGGCTCTGAAGTGTTAGAAAAAACAGTGCTGGTCAGCAGCTGCTGACTTTTTCCTGGCTGGAAGAGTGAGGCTGTGGTTTCACAAGATTAAGTCTTCAACACCAATTCTGGCTCCTGGTATTCCCTTTCCAGCCTTTTCCTACTGCTTGTTTCATCTTCCCTCCTGCAGCGCACGGGCCCCTCGCTGCTCCTGGAGGGTTGGTTTGTGGCTCTGCTGTGAAACGGATCAGGAATTTGATCCAATTTGGAGGAAGACACATGAAAAACGAAGTGTTTCTCTGCCAGGCTATTTTGAAGCTGGACTTATTCCCTTCTCCAGTTCGTTGCACAGATGCATCCATAGCTGGACTGGTGTGGCAGGGGGAGTGATGTGTTGCAACCCTGGAGCAAGGGACGAGGAGCAGGAGCACACCACTGGAGGGCTGTGCTGGCAGAACCACAGCCACAAGGGAGATTTAATTACTGGTGGCAAGAGTTTATGCTCTCTAGAGAACAGGGAATTGCTTTTTGGTGCCTTAATTGCTGGCAGCAGCTCAGTTCCTCCAGAGAGGGGGAGCAAACATTTATCCCTAAAGCCAAAATTACAGCTGAGTCTTACTCTCCTTCTGCCTTGTGGGGCACAAGTGGCTGCTGACTGGGGGCTGCATGAAAACAAGTGTTTCAGAAAGGATCCACCTTTCCCAGCTGTTTTTTAAAACACTGGCCTTGGAGTCCCAGTGGATTTTTTGTCTCTGGCTGCTTATGACACATGGGGGACAGTCACACTCTTGTGTCACCGCTGTTTGCAATAGCTTTATGTTGGTGTATGTAAAGTGAAACTTTGATTCAGGGAAGCCCCTTCACAGCCAGAACAGCTGATACTGCTCTTAACAATTTCAGCCAAAAAAGGTTTGATCTCAATTGCCAGAAGTGGCATATATAACTTCAAGACATTGTTACAACAAACTGGCTGAGCTTCATGGAGGGACTCCATGACAACAGCAGAGTTGGAGAGCCTAGAGCCTGAGATGTTCTTATCAAAGATGATGTGACACATAAAAGCAAATGTTACATGGTCTCAAGCTCAACTTGCACCATTCCTGCCCCACAGACATATTAACTCTTTAGGTGAACTCAGCTCCATTTGAACTCACAGGAAAAAAAATACAGAAATATTGGTTCAGTGGGAGGAAAAGGCAAATTAGACATCAACAGTGACTGTCACTGTTCTGCTTTTGCTGATTGAATTCTAGAACATTTTAGATCATGGTAGATAGTCAAGATTCACTTAATTGTAATAATGAGGGAAACAAGAAAAGGTACAGCTTCTCAGACAAAGAGCTGCATTCTCAAAATATGAAAGCTACCTAGGAACCTTCCTGAAATCAATTAGATGTATTGCCTAAATGTGCTAATTTATACTTTCCTAATATATGTATAAATCCCTTTGGAAAACAGAATTGAGATTCCTACATCATTTATATGCCTTTGATAATTTACCAGGAGCCATTTATAGACCAGAGCTGAGAAGCCCAAGATTCCAACCATCACACTGGTTTTAAATTGAGAAGACATTTATGAAATCTAAACATCATCTCCCACATGCAGTCAGAATGGAGACAGACAGCCATCTCCAAGGAGTGGGAACTTTGCTCTGCTGCCTTGTTCAGAGTCTTTGCAAGAACACGATTTCCATTTCATGTGGAAGAACCTCTTGCCTGTAGAAGAACCCCGTTTCTGCCATGTGCCTAGGTCAGAACCCCCTCACACTGGTTGCATCCCAAAGTCTGTGATCTCTGCAAGCGTAGGTGTTCAAGGCTGTTCTCCCTAAAAAAAGAAAAAAATTGCGAAGTTTGAAACCTGGTTGGGATTCCACTTTCTAAAAAGCAACTCACAAATTTCCTCTGCTTAAACCCAAGGCTGGAGTTTAAGATCTAAGTTCCCAGACCCCGCTGTTGTGTGTGATGCTTCTGACCCTGCCCACAGGACACACACAGCCCGGTGTCAGCCTGTGGCCTCCACCATTAATCACCCCGACACTGCAAAAGCTATTGCTGTTACCAAAACATGTCAACAACATGAACCACATCATTTAAGTGATGCTGATGTTGTTTTCCTCCTCTTTTAACAAAATAATAAACACTTACTTGCCATAGAAATTGGAAACAAACTATGAATGGTGTGAACTTTGTAGGACCTTTTCCCGTAGAGGGAATGTGCTCTATTTTCATTTGAATTGATCCAGTACAGCCAACCCCAGACTCGTGAATCAGACTGCCTAGAATAAGGGGGTTGACTAACAAAATCAATATT
>VXBX01006396.1:588914-611352 GCA_013400415.1 Scytalopus superciliaris
AAAGGATGGGTGTTGGGTTTTCTCTTATTTTAGAGCCTTTCCGGGAATATGGACCAGCATGGCAATGTTTTTTGTGGCAACACTGAGATTAAATAGTTTCCTTCTAATGGCAAGTGAAAGTTAGACTCTTAGAAAATACTGTATTTTAAATATATTTATTATTTTTTAAATTGACATGTTTCCGTTTACACATGGAACAGGAATTATCTGTGTTAGCAGATGCACATATAGATGATCCCTGTCCCCAGGAGGTTCCAAGTTAAGCTCTAGCTGAGAAGTGTTTATACATAAACAAAAAAAGCTGTTTCAAGCAATCAGTGGTAGGTAAAGTTACAGTTTCTTAATTTACAGGTTATTTGTGAACATTTTATCTAAGAGAGGGTTGAAGAAAGACAACTGAGTGACTTTACAGGTACTTGTGGTGAAAACATGAAGACAGAAGTGCTTCTTGGTGCGTTTGCCTTATTGGACAGGGATGTCGGCATCCCTAAAGAATTAGGGGAAGAAGCTGGCGGCTTAACAGAGCTCAGAGAGATGGAGGAGTGAGATTTGGCTGGAATGGGTGCTGGGTTTTTCCAGGAAAGGTTGGACCAGATGATTCCTGAGGTCCCTTTCAACCTGGTATTGTCTGATTCTATGATAAAGTATCATAAGTTTCAAGAGGTGGCTGAAGATGCTGCCGAGTTTGAAGGCATTAGTGATGGATGGCATATTGATGAGGGAAGGGAATGGAATTGCAAGGGAAAGCACACAGCACTGCTTGAGCCTGCTGAGATTACATTTATAGCTCAGTTGTTCATGAGGCAAGCACAGAAATGTGCTATGACTTCTGGCTGAGAGGTGCATTCTCACAGAATCTCTGGTTTTGGATATGAGTCCTTAAGCAAAGAGGACAGGAAATTTTCAGGAGGCAAAAAAGACAGTACAGAGACCAGAAGGGACATGGAAGTGTGAATTCCAGTGCTAGCAGAGAAAATGTCAGCAAGTTAAAATCAGATAGCAGTGAGGTGAACCAAAAGGACAAACAGGAGGCTTAGCCCAAAGTGATAAAGTAGGAGAGTCCTTTTGCAGGGCAGTGGCACCGTTCATATATGGGGCACATGAACGGTGCTCTCGGGGGAGGCCCCAAGGCATGCAAAAATATCTTCTGCTACAAACAGCAGTGGAGTTGTTCAGAAACAGGATGTGAATTGATGCTTCGTCTATAGTGATGCAGAACTCTGCTCTTGCCCAATCACTCTGGCTGCCTCTTTAAAACAAGCAAAAAAAGAAAAGTAAAAGAGACATAGTGCAAGGGAGAGAAGCCTAAACTATGTGACAGACAGATATTAGGGCAACGTGGGATTCATTGTTTTCCAAATTTCTTCACCTCACCTCAAGGAAATGTATTTTTTTTATAGATCACAGATGAGGAATTTTTTTTGACTGTCAACCTTGGGCACATTCTTCGGTGCCTCCTTCACACAGCCTGAGCAGGAGCCTAGCTGTTAATGATCTGAGCTCTTCTAATTTACACATACCAGTGACTTAAAATTCCTGTGTGTACAACTCTTACTGTACTGTATTTCAGTACACTGTGGGCAAACAATCCCATTGTCTCCCATATGTTTCAAACAACAAACATAAATCAGGTGATTAAACTCCATAAACAAACAGGGTTTTCCCAGCAACAAATCAACACCTCTCCACGTCTGGTATTTGTGGAATTTGATAAGCCACCCACTTTGCTCCCTCCCCATTCTTGTTATGTCTGTCCTCAGCCTTCTTCATCTTTTATCCCCACCCTGCTTCACCCAGTCTCCGAAGGCAGGCATTCATTGTTAATTAACTGCTGAAACAGTGCAAGCAGCTTGGTTCATGGGATTGAGATGGGAATGGAGCTTTAGGTCTGAGTTTAAACTGTTTTGAAAGGCCTAAAAGGCATATTTTCTCCCTCAGAAAGAGTGAGGGAGGCAGGAAGGAGTAACGTAGAAGAGAGAGAGAGTTAGGGAATGTAACTGGAAAACCTCAAACCAGTAAATTGAGACACATGTCTTAATCAGTTTGAATGATAGGGGTTTGTAAAAAATCAAAGGTTCTGGTGTTTCTGGTACTTATGTGCTCCCAGATGTAAATACTTGCCTTGTATAATGTTTCTGGGGCAGATACTTGTCTCAATCACAGTGGTGTAAATCTGGAATTATTCAGGATTAGTAAACACTGCTTTCATACAGGAATTATTCTGGCATAACAGATTAGCTGTTTCTTACTGTGCTGGCTTATCAAGAGTACTTAAAATTGCAAGAATGATGAAAATAGAGAAATTGCTAGAATTAGTCCCATTCACTTTCAGTCACTGTTTGCTAAATATCTTGCCTAGAACCTTTAGCAGTAGGTGAATAAATTACTGTATTCTTTTGACAAACAGAAGTTTCCACCTTCCTGTGCTCTCTTATCTCACAGACTATGTTTCCTTTTATTGACAAAATGAAGACATTAGTAAGTGTTCAGATTCCATATCTGCCTGGAAAAGCTGAGTACTGGATAATTGAAATGCTACCTCTATCCAATCATTCCTGTTGAAAATGCTTGATCCAATGGAATGGCTCAGAGTCTGACTTGAGCTTATCCTTTCTAATTTTAGATGCTGGTTTCAGTAAGAAACATTTTCAAGACTTGAGGCGTTGATATTTCTGTCCTGAATGTTGAGGTTGTAGCTGCATCCACAGTAAAAACAGTTGTTCAATATTCCCATTGTATTCTGCCTAATTAGAACATGACCTGCAGTTGTCCCCAGAAATCCATACAATATTCAGCTTATTTAGATCTAATGTAATATTAATAACTCTTCCATGGAGTATCCTGCAGTGTTGCAAATACATTTAGCCTGTGTTGACCAGAAGTGAAAGCATTTCATTACATAAAGAAATTAGGAGCTCTACTGCTGTCAAATTCAGCAGTTAAATGAAGCAGAAACTTAGTTCAAAGGCCAACTCCTGGAAGCATTTTCCTTTGCAACATTTCAAGAAGCAATACTTCCCTTTTGGGACTGTCCAGAAGAACATGCTTATAAACTAAATGCCATGCTTTCTTAACAATGACTAATATTTCATGTCTAGTAGAAGATCCAAAGTGTGTGAATTCAGCAACTCAAAAGTGAAAAATTTAGTCAAAGAATTTTTGCTGCACTGCCTGTTCTGGGAGAGGGCTCAAACTTGGGAAGTCCAAATCTCTCCTATAAGCAACACCCTCATAATGAAATGAGGTATTCTCTTCCTAGTCTCTGCAGCTTGCCCTAAGGCCAGGTGTGTTAATCCTACAAACTCCTGGATACACCTGCAAAGTAAGAGGGAGAGAAACAAGCTGCCCAGAGAAGCTGTGACACCCCATCCCTGGAAGTGTGGGAGGCCAGGCTGGATGGGGTTTGGAGGAACATGGTGGGGTGGAACTGGATGAGCTTTAAGATCCCTTCCAGCACAAACCATTCCATGATTCTGTGAGAGCAGTTTGCAGAGGCCTCATGTCTCCACATGTTGCTGTTGTGGGGCGAGATCTATTCCCAAAGCACCTCGATTTCCCCCAAACCATATTTCTCTGCTGCCTGCTTTTCCTTTTCCCCTTCAGCATCCTTCTTTTCTGGTGTAGGTATGGAGTATAATACCCGTGAGGACCCGGGCACTGTCATAGTTGTAAATAATAATCCCTAGCACGGTACCGAAAGGGCAAAGGAGAGGAGGGGATTTCTGGCTCCCATTCCCTCGGAATCATGGGTGTTCCACAAGGCTCCCTTAGATGTGCTAATAAGGAGTGAGATGCTGAACTTGAAGAACCCAAATTTAAATATTCTGAGCCACAAGCGCAGATAGAGCAGATCCTTTGAGGGATTTCTCTGGGAGTGTTTCCTCAGGTGAGGAGCAGCTCGGTGCCCTGGGGGTGCTGTGTGGTTGCTCTGCCCACGGGACCCTCTCAGATCCCGCGGCTGCTCCGCTGGCTCAGGCGCTTTTCCTGCCTGCAAAGGCAGCGGGGGCTTTATCAGCAGCATCTGAAACGTCGTGTGTTTCACCGAGGTCTTTTCACCAATCACGGGGGTGTTTTTAATCACCCCGAACAGGAAATAGCATGCTGCATTTAAATACTGTATAGAATTATCATGGGAAATATAATTAGCAAGCTTAATTAAATGGGCTTGACTGCATATCAGGCCGTTTCTTGATTTTTCACTCAATCCAGCTGTTTCTCACAGGCTCATTACTTTGAGTACTGGTGGTCTGTGACAGAACCTCTGCACAGAATGAAGGAAGAATTACTTCTTTAAAAGCTGCTCATTTAATCTAACTAGGCCAATTTATTTAAATGCAATCATGACATTTTCCAATACAACCTCCTTTACTTATTACTTTAGAAACTTCATTTTGGAATGTCTAGATTCATCCAAAATATTCCAATTTGAAAGTTTTATAAAACCCCAAGTATATAAAGTCCCTGATGGCATGGGCTGGTTGTTTGTTACGTGCTTGTTTAAAGTGTTGCACAACGGAGGCTTGATTCTTGATTCAATTCTCTTAAGTGCTACCAGTATATACAAATAAATAAATAAAGGTGGTAAAATAAGTGTGGCTAATTACCCTGTACAATGCTGGTTTATGATGGTTCTTTTTCTTCCTGCTCATAGAGGAAGAAAGGAAACATTCTGAATTCCTGGAGAAAATACTCTGTCTGCAATAGTTACAAATGTTGGGAAGGATATGTTCAGAAAATAAGTGTAACTGTATTTTTATATTAAAAATGGCCCTTTTTTTTGCCTCAGTGGACAAAAATGTTTGGATTGAGTCACACAGATGGCTGAAGGGAATGAACAGTTTGCTGTCAGTGAAAGAGGCAAACCCATACTCTCCCTTTCCTGAGCAGGGCACTGCACTTTCAGGCCAGGGTTGGTGGTCATACGACCCCTTAGCAAGCTGGTTTGCTCCCTATACCAGCAGATACCTGAAGGTCTTTTTTTTTTGTTTCCCTTTTCTTTTTGTTTTTTTTTCCTTTTCCCCTCCTTGAGTTGCCTGAGAGAGCTCAATGAGCTCACAAAGGAATCAGATGAGCAGTAGTGTCAGTGAGGGGGGCATGCAGGTCCATCCATGCTGGAGTGGAGAGACAACCCGCTTTCAATAGTCTCAAGAACATTCAGAGTGTAATAAATAAAATAAATAAAGTGTACACCAATAGTTCAAAAAAGGATGTGTAACTGCAGATACAATGCTGTACTAACTACTAATTATAGGATATGATCATATTCTCATCAACAGTGAATGCATGAGGTGTTGTATGATCCAGCTGCATACATTTGATTTATATCAGGCCTGGGCGCTGAATCACATTTGTGTTGCCTTGGCTAAAGCCCATGACATGCAGTTTATGCCACCATTATGCCAGTTTTGAAAGGACAGGCAGTACTTGATGGAGGACTAACTTTAGCAGTGCAGACAGACAGTACCTGCTCCTGTGAGAATCCTGCCTGTGAAAAATTAACCTCTCAGCAGACTGCAGGACAACTGAGACCATGTGAATGGTCTACAGCTTGTGTCACACAGCTGTGTCTGGTAGTAGCACCTCTAGTCCCAGACTTACTATAAAACCACAGAGTGAGTACATTTTGCAGGCCTCAAAACCCCCCTGCTCCCTGCAGGAGCTGTGTCCTTTTTACAGGGAAAGAGTGGTTGAAGTAGCAAACAGCTTCCTCATGCTCTCTGGAGGGCCCAGGACTCCACACTTGTAAACCATCTTCACCAAACCAACAGACTGTGCAGTATTCTGTAACCTTAACAAATACTCAATACTTCTTGTCTTACTGAATATAATATAAGGAAACTCAAGAATCTATGGCTGGCATAATGAATACCAAAATTCTAAAAGAAGCTAATTTCCAAGGTGATAGAAAAGTAGGAATTTAATTTATTGGCATAGTGAAAGCTCTCTTATTTCTTCACAACAAAAGTTACTTCATTCCAAGTGTAGGGGAAACATTTGACTTAAAAAGAAGCGGTAAGTTCAGTACAAAATATTGACTCTAATTCTAATTCAAAGATGTCAAGTAGCTTTTCCAGTGTGTGACTTGTGTCAGTATTTTCTGCAGTCAAGGCAGAGAAGTGCCATGCATTTTACAGACACTTAGCTGAAAAGGACATGGCTGGAACAGAGTCATATTCTGCTTCCAAGCAGAGATGCCTGGCTGAGCTGACAACCACAGCAGCAAACGGCAGTCGAGACAATTGGGGGCCCTTTCATTTGTCCAGTGTCCCAAATGCCAAACTCTAAATTCCATGGTTTCTTCTCTAAGCATCCAGTAGAACCATTCAAAACAGCTTGCCCCTGTATCTGCACATTCCATAAATAGTACAAATATAATTTTATAGCAATAACTGAGACTTGAATAGTGGAATTACCTGCTTGGATTCAGACACTTGTATAGTTTAACTTCTACCATTAGAATTTGAACTTGGAAAAGACTATCAATATTAGTCAATTCTTGCTTTTACAACCAAACTGTGTGCAACAGGGTGCTTACTTATTCATGAACAGGCTCACACATGCCAGGAGCAAACAAAACCTTTCAAGAGCAGGGATCATCTTTCTTCCCCTGAAACCGGCGAGAATGTTGTCCCTGACTTTGTGGAAAGAGTGACAGTACCCTCTTCTATATACTTGTAACAGTACTTTCTTTTTGCTTTTGTTGTATTTCTCTTTATTTCTCAAGAAATTATTCCATTATATTTGTTGTATTTACTCCTTTATAAGAAGTTGCACCAGGTTAGATCTTTTCATGTACTGAGAAGCCAGAGAAATTAATTTTACATCAGCACATTTCAGTGACCAAAGGGAATCAGAGCAATAGTGCAGCTGTTCATTCATCAGGCATTGCCTCCAAGATGCTGATTGTGGAGAAGAATGGTGGATAGATGTGGAGTAGCTTGTCCATTGTGGACACACATTTTGTTTCGTGTTAGAATGAGGTATGTGCAGCACACATGGCCAGCTTCCATACACTCCACTTGCTGATTATCCTCTGAAGTCATCAGTCACTTTTCTGCTCCCTTCAGTAGGAGCTGGATGGAGTTCCTTCTGACAGTTTATAGCAAACATTTTATCTGTCTTCTGTCAGCACTTAGTGCTAAATTGCAGTTAAATAGATGAGGACAAGACTTGCCATCTAAAAGAAATTCTGTGAATTTCAGTAGAGCTTGGGAAAGCTTTATTAATTGATTTAGAAACAAAAATGTGTTTCATTTATTTCAAATTACAGTAATTATTAGTTCATTTTCATTTAATCGTGTGTTTGAGGGAAGTAACAACATATATTTGTAAGAAAAAACATATGATATGGGAACAGGTGTTTCTCTGGAATCCTTTGAAGGGCTGATCCCTGTTTTTCTTGTGGTTGTCCCTTATTTCTGTTCATAAAAGTTCATCTTAAGGGGAAAGACAAAAAATTATCATGTATTCAAACATTCTTACAGTCCATATCCTGCAATGATGGAGCCAGTGGAACTTTGGCTTTACTTACAGGTGGGGATTTTTGCCACCAGTGTGTCTATATGGTGTGTATGGTAACACCACACTCTCCACAAGGGCAGAACAAATCTCTCCCTGTCTGTGGAAGGAGGGTGTATTCCCATGGAGGCCCGTCTTCCCCTCCGCATGCCACATGGTCAGTCTGATTCTGCAGTGTCAAAACTGGAGAAACACCAATCAAAACTGGATAAACATTAATAACTGGTGGAGAATCCAGTTTAGGAAAAAAACCCCAAACAAATCTAAGGGACTTAAAAGTCTGTTTGGGTTTTTTTGTTTGTTTTTGTTTGTTTGTTTTTTTTTAATATGGCTGTTGTGAGGGGTTATAAACCCATATTAAATATCTTACCTAAAATGCTTATTTCTTGGTGACTTTTATTGTGCCATGGTTTTGAAAGACCAAGTGGTGATAATAAACACAATTAATTTGGGGTTATAAATAATTTTGAAATTAAGGATGTGGATAAAATAGGGGGAAAACTGCCACAGTAATAAGGGGTTATTCCTTATATAGGACATTCTCTTTTCATTTTGCAAATACAGATCTACAATAAAAAGGACGGATGAGTTTGAAGCATTACTTTCCTTGCAATTGCAATGCAGTACTCTTGGAAACAGGTGAGCTTGCTAAATGTTGACAAGCTGCAAATCCCATGGCAGCACAAGGCAGATGGAAACTCAGAAGGATACCCAGGAACTACAGGGGAGTTTAGGCAAGAAAATTAGATCCGTTGAGTTTGAATTTGTCTAGAATAACAGAAAATACATCCCACCTAATACCAAAACATCTGTAATGCCTCTGCAGATCGTGGGCAAGGTTTTGGCTTGTTTCTTACTCAACAGACACAGGTAAACTGGCAGGGTTTGACCCGGCGTTTTCAATCCTGCAGCGTGGATTTCAGCACCGTGGCCGCAGCGTCCCCGCCGACAGGAGGGAGGGAAAGAGGGATGGCTGCAGCTAGAGAGTCAGCAGCGAGCTGCTGCCGGTCCTGCGGGGGGTGCAGTTCGTGGTCATGGGATGCGTAAGACAAGGGTTTACGGACGGACAAGGGCTTTACTTCCCGATAACCGCGCTTTCTGCCCTGCATGTACTGCCGCACGGCTCCCCGACCCCAACATCCCCACCCCAAACATTTCGACCCCGGTGTCCCGACTCCGGCATCAGGGCAGCCGCTCTCCGACCCCGCACCGCAGAGCCGCAGTGGCACCGCCGGGGCCCGGGAAGAGGCAAGGGACGGGCTGCGGGACCAAGACGGGACGGGACAAGATTGGACAGCGGTGGGACAGGACCAGGACGGGCCAGGACCAGGACGGGACAAGGGCCGGGCCAGGGGGGACCGCCCCGGGAGCGCCCGCGCGGCCGATTGGCCAGTCCGGCAGCCAATGAGGTGGCGCTGCATCCCGGCCATTCCCCATCCCGCGCGCCCCGCGCCCATCGCCGCCGCCCGGGAGGCGCGCTCGGCGCGGCTTAGCTTAACTCAGCTCGGCTCAGCTGGGCTCAGCTCCAGTCAGCTCGGCTCTGCTCGGCTCAGCGGAACCAAAGCTACAGAGCAGCGTAAATCCTGCGGGGCCGCTTGTTTGTGCGGCTGGAAGTGGAGTTCCTGCCTTCCCAGCGCGCGCCGGCCATGAAGTCATCCTGTGGTGCTGATTGAAATCATCTGTTTTCAGTTCTCTGACAAATTAATTGAACTTTCCTCTGAGTCAGGGGCCTTCTGACTTTTGAAGCAGATTTTGTCTACACGCCGTCTCCCAGACGAACACAATTTAATTTTCTAGGCTTTAAAGGAACTTTATGTTTCCAGAAAGGCAATGAAAGAGGCATTTGTTCTGTGACAGCATTGCAGCTTCTACAAATATGGCACAAGAATAGAAGCTTATAAAATGTTGATTTTACTACAACTGATAACCAGCTCCAAAACGTGTTAGATCCTGAGATGCACAAGACTGATAATGTTGCAGGCCAGGAGCTGCTTTCTTTCAAGTATATTAAAAGAATGCACCTTAAATAACTGTGAGAGCTCTTGGACGGCAGAGCTGGGACAGTGCTGAGCCTGTGCCCATTTGCTGTACTGATCAAATAACCACTGATAAAGGACATATTCCAGTTCATTTCAGCAGGAGTTTCAAGTTCAGCTAGAGTTCAAATCCCCACTGCCCCCAAGTCCTGCATCCAGGACTGTGATTCAGGCTCCCTAATGGCATGGCTTGTTCCACTACTCTTCATCTACCCTTGAGAGCTTTTAAAACTTGCCTTTCGAATATAATGAGACAAAGTCTGCCTCCAGGTACCTGAGTGTTGCTGCCTGTGATCATCATCTGGCTATATGCAGGATTTGCAGAAACTCAGTGCAGTAAAGACAAGGCAATGCCAGGCTTGGACACCAATGAAGGAGCACTGAGGGTTCAGACTGTTTGCCATGCTCAGCTATGTCTGTACATATACTCTCCATTTTTCAGTTATACCTGCTATTTTTCCCAGTTTAGAAAACCACCAAAGCACATAATTAACTCTGTGGGCTTCTCTTTTCATTTGCCAGGGTAGATTTAAGCAAATTCTCAAAACTAAGCATATGCTTACACTGCTGAAAACAGAATGAAGACAATCTGCTGTTTTTCTTGGCCCATTTGAATCCTTGTGTCATTTTCTCACCCACTGCCCATCCACTCTAAAATTCAAATGAGTTGTAAACATTAATTAATTTGTCTTTGAAATAATCCTGGGAAATAAGGGTGTTATTTGTGGCCCTTCATTTACACAAAAAACAAGTGATATAGAAAGAATTTTATGAGGCTATCAGGAGTGAAATCCAAATTCAATCCCATGCTTTGGCTGTGGTGGCCAGGACCTCAGCCAGCTCTAACTGACTGCAGAACTTGCATCATGAGTTGACCTTCACACCATTTCTAGTTCATCAACTAATTTGCAGTTGCTACTTTGAAAAGTCAACTAGAGAGTGCTGAGCTAATTGAAAAATCTGTGTTTCAGTGAAGTGTTAGAAAAGAATTAAAACATAGATACTAAAATCATAATAATAGGTGGATGACATTTCAGCACAAAACCTCAGACCCAAACATTCCCAAATGCCAAAGAAATATATAAGTGAATCCAGACTCTCACATTATTGTTTACCTCTGTCTGTGATTTGGCCAAATCAGCCACCCCTAAATTCTGGCTGCATTTCAATCTTTCGATCAGCATCTTCAGTTTCACTAAAGTTTTCAATTTAATGGCAAATCTGAGCTTTGCAGCTTGCACCTAGTTTTAATTTTTAGTTCACATGTGTTACCATTTCTAAGACTGTCAGTTGGAAGAAATCATCCTTTGATTTCTAAATGTAGCGAAGTCAACAAAAGACTCAGCAAAGCTTTATTTCAGTACCTGTAGCAGGTGAGTTTAGAGCTGTTCCACGTCATTAATCCAAGTAGAAGCAGTTTTCAGACCTGTGCCTATTCTCAGGACTGCTGGTGCTCTCTAAAAAACAGGAAAAAAATGGCAGGAAAAAGTTTAAGTCAAATGACAGATTTTAGGATGCCGAGTAGTTTGCTATCTGCTCATGTAATGATGTTCATAACGATAGTCAGTGTTTTTGCTTATGCCTTTCTGTATTTATTATTCCAGCCCAAGAGGTCTGTCAAAAATGTAGAGATCGGACATGGAATTGCAGCTGTTCAAACTTTTACTATCAGGCCACAATAGTTACTAAGGCACATTGAGAACTTTCTGCTGTGACTGTACTATTTTCACTTCAGGTTTTGAAATAATGCGAAGCACAGCTGCTGTTTCAGGATTTTTCAGGGTTATCATGGAAAGGGATGACTACATTCATCTGTACCACCCATTCCTGTCCGATATTTTCATTTTATGGATGCAGGTAGCTCAGCTCTGTATTTTCAAATTTTACTCCGTTGTGGCAAATTCCAGGTAAAGGAAATTATGTGTAATTTTCAGTAAAATTCTAACTGACATTAAAATTCTTCTTACATACTCTTACAGTTTTACTTGACAAAGAAAGAAGCACAAAGGCCATCAAGTTGTTTTGCAGTTCTGGGGTGGTGGTGTGGAGTCATTCTTATGCTCTAGATGAATGTTGCTGCTGCATGATCTTGAAGGTTTAAATGTGCATCTTTAAAATACTTTGTATCAATATCGAGTTCTAAAGTGTGTGAAAGCACATTGAAACAAGAAAGTCTTATTTGTGTCAGTCTGTAATAATGCATTAGTCCTTCATCACATTCCATTTGCTGATGTTTAAGAATGCTTTTTGGTTAATTTCTTATTTATCCCTGATTTTTCAAAGCATGTTTGTATTATTCAGCTCTACAATACTACAGCATACCATGCAGTTCTCTTTTACCACAAATCTATAGTTTAGTGTACCATCTTTTAATATAGTGGAGAGAATAAGGATGCAATAAACACACATGTGGACACTAGACGTGACCCAAACACCACCCAATAGTCTCAACTCAAAACAGTACAGGATGTGAAACAAAAAGGGTTTGACTCTTCTGTTTATATGAGGGAGTGATAAAGGCTGCTTTTTATTTTCCTTTTTTGTCACTGGGATCTACCTGAATTTGCCACTCCTTTTCCCTCTGGTAGGGGTTGATTATATTGGATGTGTCTCCGTGGCTGAGATCAATAACAAAACTCTGGGATGCTGTGCCAGAATCAACTTGCAGGTAGGGAAAAGCAGGAGAGAAGTAGCCTGGAATCCTGACTGACTGTGCAACACCACATGGGCCGGGGAGGCAAGAAGGAAAACACGTGGAACTGCCTTCAAATCCTCTTCTTCCTTGGCACAAAGCAGGGAGAGGAATCTGTGCTGGGCAACTCCAGGGAAGCGCAGGAGCAGAGAGCTGGGAGGGGAGCCACGCCATCTGAAGAGTGCAACAACAAAGTCCTTGATGATAACCAAGGTATTTTACCACAATAATTACTTTGAACTGTGACCCATACTTCAGAATATCTGTGCAGTTGTGAGGGAGTGAGGAACGGAACAGGTTTTGTAACTATAAAAGAAGTTTTTTCAGTCATGCTTGTACAGGTTATGGATACAGACATTTCTTACAGAGACTATGAAGCCAACTATTACACGGGCTTGTTTTTTCTTTTATCAGTATGTGCCTTTAGCTCTCCAATACATCAGAAGAAAAACAGTCTTCTTGGACCAAATCTGTCTTCTCTTTATATACATGGAATAGTTTGCTCAGCTTCAATGCAATTAGTCACAAGTGAGACAAGTGTCCTATGTCTCTTGCAAAAAAAGGAATTGAAAGTACCCATGACTATTCCTTATGACATTGGCATTTCTATAGCCAAACTTCACTTTTCTAATCTAAACTGAGAAAAGTGCTCTTAGGATAACAGTCAGATAATAAGGGAAATGAAGTCAGGGATTTTTTTCAGAATTTAAGTACAAATTCTCTTCATCTGTGTTCATTATCCTTTTAATTTGGTTTGTTTGCAAATGGAGCTGGTTCAGGAAGGCCAAGTGTTGATTAGCAGCCAACACTTCTTTAATAATGAAACAAAAGTAGTTTTGCAGTGAAGGAGAATTCACTTCAGGAAGAAACAGGAGTAACTTGTAAAGATTACATCAACTAAACAGGAAATGGAAGCAGTCCCATGTGGCTTAGGTAGTTTGATTGCAATGCCAAGGGTGTAAATTGCCAAACAGCTTTTGCTGGCTTGAGCTGTTGTTGGCTTTCCCCTTCCTCCTGACTGCTCCTAGGTGACCACTCCTGCCTGGGCCATCCACCTTCCATCTGGATTGAGCTGCTGAGCTGCCTTTCAGTGCCTTCAGGGTAAACTTGGCTGGGGGAGAACTGCTAGCAGCTGCTTGCACTGCTTAGTCATCACTGCCACCAAGAACCACGGTCTGAGAGAGCTGAAAAATATTTGCAACGTGTGTTTACAAACAATTGCTTGACAGATTTTGTCTGCACAAAGCATTTGTCAAACAATTTTGAGCAGGAAATAAATACAGATAAATAGATGCTCTTTTGACCAAAAGAAGCATATGCACAGATTTTATATTGTCTTATTGTGCTACCATAATATTAAATACAGGGAGTGCAGTTACGAGATGTAGCAGGATGGGGCTTTTCTTTTTGTTTCTTTGGACCTATTCTGATAATGGATTATGTCAGTTAAACATTTTAGGAAACAGAAGCCACTTCTAAGAAGGAACTTAGCAGCACAACTCCCAGCTAAACCACAGATAGCTGATGTTTGAACGGGTACTGATACCAGCCTTTTGTGAATGACTTCGAAAAGCAGTGTCACATAAACATGTCTGAATAAAATAAGAGCAGATCAGAAGCAGTTCCTGAGACTTAAGTGAATGACCTTCCTTGCTGTTGTCTTTTCCAAATGTTTGGCAGACTCTCCACTGACCACTATATTTCATTTCCATGCACCCCTGTACTTCCCAATTCCGGCCAGGAGCAGAAGCAGAAGTAATAAAATACCACAAGAAAAGCTATTCTTGTGATATTTCCGGTGCTACTGGAAGCAGCACCAACAGGAAATCTCATGAGAAAGACTGTTCTTTCACAGTTTCCAGGCCCACTTTGGAAACCCAAGTAACTTGGTTGAAATTAACAGCAAATAAGCATCCTCCAGCTTTAGGGAATAAAACTCCTTTTCCCCAGCATTTCTAGTCCAGTCACCCCTACTCCCAAGGTGAACAAGCCTTGTGACAGTGACAGTCACAGAGAAGACTGTGGTTGGCTCAAAATAGTCTGAACCTTTATTTCTACTCTGATATTTAATGTGAAAGGAAGAGACCTGCAGACATGCAGCCCTCTCTCTCCTAAAATGCACCAGTTTTGAGAGCCCACTGTGCCTCAGGGATTGCAGCCTCAGCCTCCACAAGTGGTGGCTGCTGCTGCTGTTCTGCAGCAGGGCGGGTGTCCTCCTCCCACTTCAGCCTGCCTGGATGTACTCCAGGAGGATTCCCAGCCTCCCAAGGGACTAAGAAGGTGGAGAGAGAAAAGACAACAGAAAAAAAAGGGTAATAATAACCGGCAGTCTCACAGGCAGCAGGTGCAAGAGCAGCCCTCAGAAACCATCTCAACATACACAATAAACCCCCACCACTCTTAGGAGCATTCAGGTGATTCTCATCTTTCCTTTCCTGCTATTTCATCCACCCCTCATTGCTTTGTGTGTGTGATGCACTGTACACACAGGGTGGGGAAGGAGCTGTGCCTGTTTTGACTGAAATGTTAAGTTTTGGGTGATAATTCAAGTGGTTTGGCCACACACTTGAAATGTTTAATACCACTTCCAAGTCCAAGAATTGCCACATAGATATCAGTCCTCAGCCCACAGGAAGGGGACCTTTCCTTTGACAGAGTAGCAAACGAGGTCCACAGTGGCCTGCAGGTCTTAAAACTTCCCTGCAATGTTTTGCAGAAGCTCTGCAGCTCAGGCCTCTGATGGACACACATGACAGGAGAGATGATGACTCAGATGTAAACTGTTCCTAAAGTGTCACTCTCTAGAACAAATGCCTTCCCTCTCTGGTAACCGATACTACATTTCTGGCCCTCCAGCTGCAAGACCAGATTGCATTTGCAGTGTCACTTTGGCAGTTAAAAATCCTTGTCATAGTCATCTGCTTCAGCACTAAGCAGCATCTAGTCCAACTGACTGTGGGCCTCTTTGTTTTCCTCATATGCAGCCAGGATGCAGGTCTCCAGCAATGTTTGATACTCAGGACATTTGAAGATGGAATGTGACCACTTAAAACTGTTTGGTTTGTCACTTTTGGATTTGCTACATAAGGCTCTGTTAATACAAGCGGGCCTGCTTATAATATTCATCAGACAGTGGAAGAAATTCCTCTGATGTCTGTATAATGCAGCGAGCAGACTCCTTGATTATTAACATACTGATTGTGTACTCTTATTTCAGATGCTAGCTCAACACTGGGGAAAGAGCACTAAGGGAATAAAAAATGCAAGATGCATGACATGCTTGGGATTTGCTCTGTGAAACTGGAAAAAATATTTACACAGTTAGATCGTGTTTTTATGTCATTCTTTCCTTTTATGTAATATTTGGAGAAGCCGCTGACTCTTCAGTTCTTACCCAAGTGAAGCCACACCTCTGAGCACTGGAGTAATCATTGCAGGGGAGGCAATAAGAGAAACATGTCCCCGTCCTTTCTTAATCCTTTCATTGATGTACTCATTAGTGTTGGCACAGGGATCATCTGATGCATCTTATCCCTCCCCCAGCACTTCCTTACACTCTCGGCATTTCCATACGTGCTTAACTTCCAGTGCAGGGGCCATCAGGAAGCTCCAGTGTTATTCCTGTGTGCTTCCCAGGCTCGGGATACACCAGCCTCTCTCAGCACGTGTAGCTTAGCCAGATCTTCATTGCCAGCCCTCAGTAAATGCTGCAGAGGAAGGAATCCTGCATTGTTTGATCATGCATGAAAATACCCCTTCAAGTCACAGCAATCAACATGCTCAGTATTCTCTGACCAGCAATAACTTCAGTGGGCATCAGCTGCTGCAGCCTGGCACCAGATATTTACCCATCTGCAATACTTTCAGTTATTAATAAGGCTTTTTTGATGCCTTAGTCATAGAAAATCCAGCAGATGCTTTTTTCCTTACTCAGTGTTTTCATCCCTTGGGTATTATATCTTCTCTTAATTTGCTGTTTGTTGTTTTGGTGAAGAAACTTTCACTTTTGGTTGGTTTCAGAGCCCACCCTGGATATCCCCTGGATGGGCTGAAGTACAGTAGATACAACATTAAATAGCATTAATGTGGAAATTTAGAATCCAAATAGAACTTGTCCTGTTGCCCAACAATGAGTCATTGTCCTTTTTCTCTTTTTAGCCAACAGCAGATTCAGAAGCTGTGAGACAGTTTCCTGCAGATAAGAGATAAATCGAAGGGAAACCTGGCAAAAAGATGATGGTCAAGCTGCAAGATATCATTTCCTCCAAAGCCTCTACATACTAATTAACCATTCCAAGCATATTTTCAACAGCATTTAGGGATTTCCTCATCAAAATAAACTTCCTCCCGTGTTATCTTCATTTTTGACATCCGGTGTTACAGTCTGATATAAGAGTCAGGGTTAAAAATTGCTAATATTGGGTTGTGTGCCTGTGTGTATACATATGCACGAGCGTGCACACACACTCACACGATTGAAGCTTTGCCAGTATTACTTTGGAATTTTAATGCTTGATCCAAAGTCCTCTGTAGTCAGCAAGAGATTTTCTGTTAGCTTCAGTAGTAGCAGGATCGAGCCTCCATCCTTCCGCATCCAGATTTTTTCATTTATGCCTTATGACTTGTTTATAACAAACTACAGATGGGCTTTGAGTCATAAAGTTCGGAGTATTCGGTTTAGAGGTTTTGCTTTGGGCCCATCCCTTTAATGTAGTGCTTATTCCAGACCTGCCTTTTAAAAGGAAAATATTGTCAGAATGAAAGTGTATGTGCAATAAACAAACTTCTCATTTCCTTCCCCTTAAGTTTTTTCCCTCTTTTGAAGCTGATTTTTTAACCAGACAATTAGTTTTAGGACTGCCATTGAATGCAAACTTGTCATACCTGATTTGCAGTCCTTTCTGTTTCAAGTGCTATCAATTATTGTCTAACTAGATGCTCCTGTGGGATCAGCTGTCACTAAGAGCAAATTTGAACACAATGGGTTGCTTCCTATTTCCAAAAGAATCTGAAGATTGTCAAAGCTTGACAGGCAGCTCCAGTTTTAAGATGAAACAGATAAGTTAGGTTTCCCTAGTAGGGCTTTTGAATACTGGTAGATAAAGGAAGTATTGTTTCTAAAGAGGGGATGCCATTTATAGTGCAAATTCACCCTTATTAAGAACAAACTTTTAGTTGCTTTAAACACACAGTCAAATACATTTGCACTGCAGAGGTAATAAAATACTTATGAGTCTTTGCAAATATTTCTGCAGACCCTGCTCTTACAAATTTGGCTTTCTTACTTTTTTTTTTTTAAAGAGAGACTGAGTAAGCCATTAAAAAGATCAGTAGATGGTAAAATCGAGCTGTTGTGTAGATCAAATACATGAGGTGTTGATTTTATAACTGAATTCATCGACAGTCAGCTAGAAGTTAAATTTATGTAGCTTTGTTTTTGAAGATGCTTCATATGTTGTATGCCTTGGTAATTACTTATGTGTGTTGCACATGAAGTTCAACTGCCATGTTATTTTAGGCAGATCATAAGTGAGAAGTGTTACAACTTTTGGGTCTAAGGCAGCAGTAACTTTATTTTGTGCGGTGCCACTTTTGTTTCAGGGTGGAAAGGTGCCACTGGGTCATTCCTTTGTGCGAAGAAATGTGAGAGTATCATTGAATGTGTGCTTAAAAAGGATGTATCTAAGAAGATGACACTCGATTAAGAGTCCCAAGGTCTGAAGTGCTGTGGTTGTGCACAGAAGAGACTCACTGGGTGTACTGGAAAGACTCATTGCTTACTTTAGGAGAGAGAATAGTCCTGCCAGTCCTTTTCTGTTTGCAAAGCCAGTTTTGGCCATTTGGTTGGATTTTGAGGTGTCAACAAAGATACCATCTCATAGCAGTTTTTTATCGGGTCTGTTGTGTGTCCTCACTATGAAGAAGGTAAAGAACACAAGGCAAACCCCCCTTAGTTATTCAGAGGACTGATCAAATACCCAGTGACTTCAAGAATTAGTCATGTGCCAGTACATCTGCTTTTGTTATAAGTGTCTTGCTGAATGAAAGACTTAGTATGGGACATAGGAGGTCCTGACATCTCAGGTCCTTCCTTGTGTAAAAAACTAGTTGAGTTTTCTTCCTCCCTCAGAAAACCTAAAAAAATCGTTAACAGGGGATACAAAAGAACGTGACCACTTGGGTTTGCCATTTGTACCCAGTGTGATACTTTAAACTTCCTCAGTTTGAAAATTTACAACTAAAACCAACATCAAGGAGGAGAAAGTTTCATTCAGAATCATTGCAGTTGGGAAAAACACCAAGAAATGGTAAATATCCTTAGACAGAGAAGTATTGTACAGCCTGAGTATAGCTGCCTCCACGCTGATGGATTGCACCCAGAACAGATCAAAAGGAGGAATTTTGGCCATGAGGGCAATTCATGCAACCTACCAATGGAGAAAAGCAATGTTATTTCCACTTACAAAATCATAGGGCTCCATTGCCACACTTTCACAATCACCAAATTAGAATCAGGTGTTAATTAGCACTTGTGTTTGGCAAGCTCACTTTATTGAGAACATTTGCCTTGGTCAGACTTTTGATTATTTTGGCTCTGAAACCTGGTTTACATTGATTTAATCATTAGAATACCCTCTTCTAAGGCTTTCAAATGATGCAATTAAGTGCAAATACCACATCTCCTGCACAGCAACAGGGATCTGAACAGTTATGACGAAGCCAGGAGACAGCAGTAAGTGCAATTTTTCACCTTTTAATGGGGTCTAATCCTGTAGGAGAGCCAAATGTGTCAAATATTAAAATAACGTATATTTTCCTTCCCCATTATCGTACGTGTACCTTGTAATCCTTGCCCATCTTTGTAGGTGTCATTACTCAGTTTCTAAATGAACAATACTGTGTTTATTGATGGGGACATGGCAGTCCATATCTATTTATAACTCCAGCCATTTACAGAGAGGTCTCAGCCTTTTGATTGCATCCAGACAGCAAATAAAGGCTGTGGCACAAATGTAATACAAATGTGTCAGCATCTACAAGAGTTACTTACCTATTCTTAAGACTCCTACTCAGAAATTACTTACTTAGGTTATTTCCCTTTAGCTGCTGTATTCTTCTTGAGCACGTGTATTCCTCTGCTTTGCAACAGTATTTCAAAGAGCTCATTTACACATTTCTGTCATGTGCATTAGTGTGCCATTCGGAACAATTTGCTAGCCATTTAAAGCTACGTAGTTTTTAACTAACTTTCCCCATTTCTAATTGTCAATATGAAAGTATAAAAGTAAATCAAGAACAATGTTTTATCTGCAATTAAAAAGCTTCCTCCTGCTGGATATGGTAGGGAGTAATAATTTAGTTTAGTCGAGCTTTTGTATGAGTTGAATCAGATAGTAATTATTGTATGAAAGTTTAATAATCTTTTACTTCTAAAGCTATGCTGGAGCATATATTGTTCATTTTTACATTTCACTGATGCTTTTGACTTGGATAGGAGGGGCTTTTGTAACCTTCCTCACCCTGAGTAGTACCTTACTCTGCAAGCATCACCAGAGCTTCTAACAGACCCACTGGCCCAGCAAAGTTGAGGTGTCAGGATCTGCACTCTGTATTTGTTTATAATTTCATTCCCATACGACTGAAGAAAAACACCCTGACAAAAGGAAGTAATCCCTCTAAGGAAGGCTCTTTTCTCCCCTCTATTCCTTGAGTAGCTTTACAATGGTGATTTTTATCAGATGAGTCATCTGCCAGGTTTTATGAATCAGTGCTCATGTTGTGGATCCATTAGGGGTTTGTACTTCTCTCCATGGCAATGAACTTGGAGGGAGTAACGAGGAGGCAGCTGCTTAGATCAAGTGGCAGTGTCTGTCCACTCCTAAGCCTGTAGCCAAAATCAACAGAGTGTCTTTACAGTTGATCTAGGGAATGATGTTACAAATATGGGATGTTTGCACTAATGACTTAGTCAAATACATCTGGAGCCTTTTTCCCTAAAGAAATGAAACTGATGTAATAACACAACACGGTCTCCTTATTATGTAAATCATGAGGCAAAAGGCTGAGGACGTTCTTTAAAGAAAACTGAGGAAGGCTGAAGATTTGCTCAAGTAATTTCCCATTTTTACCCCATATGAGACCTTGCAGATGGCAGGAAGGAATAGAAAAAGCAGTAGCCTCCTGATTTCCAAATGTGAGACAGTTCTCCTCTCACAATAAGGTTTTACACCCCTGAAAACCTGGAGTTTTCCACAACAGAAGCATTTGGATATGGTGTGAGTAAGAAAAGGCACCCAGACTTTATCTACACACCCTGTATATAGAAAATAAAAGAATAATAGAGGTTGTCATTTGTGATGGGCTTTTAGAGGCATGAACTTGTGTTAAAGACATTCTGGTTTTGAGCCCAGGAAATCTCTCTAGCCTGCAAGTAGAAATTTCCTTCTTTTTACACCAACTGAAACTTGGATGAGGTGGAAAAGTGGGAAAGAACAAACCAGAATGTTTTCTGTAATTTTTGGCTAATCGTGCAGTATTCATCTTTACTTTGTATAAAGTTTGTGGTCAAAGTTTTGGCTTATTTTATTCCAGTTATGTGGGATCATGATGTATTTTGGAAGGTTTTTCTTCCACAATTTGATTTTTCTATGGCAATCAGAATGCATCATCTATATGTGAATGTAAAGCTTTATGGGTTGCTGTCTGCAGATGAAGAAAAATAAACTTTCATACCCTTTCCTTTTGCACTTAGCAAAGCCAGGCCAGTGCCCTGTCACCAAAAAAAAACTCAATAGCTTTAGTTTTCTGGCACAACAGGGTTTTCCTGAATAGATAAAGTAGAACTGTGCAAGAGACAACATTTTTGAGGGCATGATTCATACACAGTTCTCTGGGGAGCGCAGACCATCACAGAGCTCCCCACCCTCTGCTCCACGGTCAAGGTCCACCCTCTTACATTTCATTTTCTGCCGAGGAAGAAATTTAGGAGGTCTTAGTGCATCACTGCTTGGGGCAGTACTGAAGGAGCTCACATACTTCAGGGCTGAGTGCATGTAAGGATTTACATAAATGGCAACAAAGAGGAGTTACTTTCAGACTTTGAGGATTGTTGCAGACAACTCATTGGAGTGCTCTACTACACTTATTGCCCTGTGGAATTTGTAGAGCTTGTGTTGTGCCTCGTTGTTTGTGGTTTAGGTATTGGTCAAGAATTGACAGCCTTCAGCAGCTTTTCTGGTGGAAGAACATAATTTGACACCTTTAAGATCTGCTTTCCCCCCACCCCTATTTCTGATTGATTTTCTTTTTTTCTTTCATTTTCTTTCNGTAAAAGTAGAGAAGCAGGAATTTTCATTCTGCACTTAAAAATCTAAAGCCTTCACTTACCTTCTCAAAGATAACAAATCATCACTTTCTCTGTCCTTGCTCTGGTGATACTTTGCTCCAGCTAACAGCCTCACCCGGGTCTCACTGGGGCAGGACAAAGGATTAGCTGTGCCTCCAGAGAAGCCCAAGGATCAAATGTGTCTCAGGTTCTCTGGTACTGTAGTTTATGGCACAGCATTTTCAAGAAAAAATTATGAAANAGAGACAACATTTTTGAGGGCATGATTCATACACAGTTCTCTGGGGAGCGCAGACCATCACAGAGCTCCCCACCCTCTGCTCCACGGTCAAGGTCCACCCTCTTACATTTCATTTTCTGCCGAGGAAGAAATTTAGGAGGTCTTAGTGCATCACTGCTTGGGGCAGTACTGAAGGAGCTCACATACTTCAGGGCTGAGTGCATGTAAGGATTTACATAAATGGCAACAAAGAGGAGTTACTTTCAGACTTTGAGGATTGTTGCAGACAACTCATTGGAGTGCTCTACTACACTTATTGCCCTGTGGAATTTGTAGAGCTTGTGTTGTGCCTCGTTGTTTGTGGTTTAGGTATTGGTCAAGAATTGACAGCCTTCAGCAGCTTTTCTGGTGGAAGAACATAATTTGACACCTTTAAGATCTGCTTTCCCCCCACCCCTATTTCTGATTGATTTTCTTTTTTTCTTTCATTTTCTTTCTCCTAATCAGCACTCTTTGAGGACCAGGAACTTCCAGTGCATGAAAGAAAGCTATAGGTAAAAATCAAGAACCATGACTATAATTAATAATTATAATCATTATAATTATATTATATATTAATAATAATG